>CABFVX010010846.1:0-12628 GCA_902151425.1 Timema shepardi | reverse complement strand
ATATACACATGGCATTAGTCCTGATTTTAGTTAGTAATTTGAAAGCAATTATTACAAGCAAAAAAACGCCATCAAAACATTTGAATGTGGCACTAATGGTCTGATTTGACTTTTAGTACCACATACGACCACTGCTAGCGCTGAAAACTGTTCATACTCGATACATGGGAGATATCGATCTATACTATATTTTATCTATGGGCGCGTCCTTGAGCCGTATGACTCTCACGAGTGTTTGTGTAATTTATCTGCTTTGTTTCTTTGTTTCAACTACATTTTCTCATTCTCACACTGTAATTACAATTAGTTTGTTTATTGGATATAAGGAAAAGGGTAAACTCATGAATAGGTTATAATATTTATTTGGTAAACAAAGAAAATATTATCATAATAACTACCATTATTTTATTGCCATACAGTAGTATCTGACAAGTGGTTTTCTTCCAGTACCGGACAAACTGGGGGATGCCACAAAGTTTTTATCAACATTGACAACAAATAAAGCTCAAGCTACAAATAAAACACCTAACTTTAGGTTAGTTAGGCTTACTCAAATTAGGTAGTTTGTATATATATATGGCTATTCATAGAACTTTTTCTTTCAGGTAGCCAACCAATTTTGTAATTCTACACTATTTCTAAATTAAAGAAGAAGGAAAAAGTAGGCTTATGTGGGAAGTGGCACGAGGAGAACATGAAATTAGCTGTAGAGAAAGTTTTAATTAACACTATGACAGTGAGACAGGCGGCAAATACATACGCTTTTCCTAAAAGCTCTTCAGTAGCTCTTGTAACACACATTAAAGACCTTGATAACCGTTTGATGCCACTGAGTCGTAAGGAGTTTGGGAAGTTGGCTTTCGATGTGGCCGAAGCCTTGAAACTTGATCACCGCTTCAACAAGGAAAAGAAATGTGCTGGTAAGGACTTATACTATGATTTTATGAAACGACATTCTAAAACCACATTAAGAACCGCTGAATCTACTAGCATGCAACGATTAGTTGATTTCAACAAACCTCAGGTTTCTAGGTTTTTTGACAAATTCAATCAACTTCAAAGTAAATATTCCTTTTCTGCGTGTAGAATTTTCAATGCAGACGAAACAGGAGTTACGTGCGTTCATTCAAATGACTCTTAAGGCTGTGTCCATAAAAGGGAAAAAACAAGTTGGAAAATTAACGTGTGGGGAAAGAGGTCGTACTGTCACTGTGCTGCTTTGTGTAAAGGCTTCTGGAGACCAAGTTATCCTTCCTCTCTTTATATTTCCTAGGCAGAGGATTAACAACCACCTCGTGATTGGTGCACCCCCTGGAAGTTTCTTTGCAGCTCAAACTAGTGGATGGACAACTGGGGAAATTTTTCTGAAGTGGCTTCAAGTGTTCGTAAAACGTGTCCATTCTACTGAAGATGAACTTGTGCTGCTCATTTTAGATGGTCACTGAAGCCACAAGAATCTTGACGTGATTCTGTTTGCACGTTAACTTAATGTCCATATGTTAAGTTCCTCTCCCCCACCCCCCACCCACCCTCCACCCATCCCACACACACACAATGCACAAACTGCAACCACTTGATAAAACCATAATGAAGCCTTTTAAAACCTCATATAATGAAGCTTGTGCTATTTAGATGCAACAGAATCCTTTTTCCAGGATGATAGATTATGAGGTAGTTGGATTAGTAAGCTATGCGTTTACCAAAATTTACCGAATAGATATAGTTAAAAAAAAGTGTTTGAATGTAAAGGTATACATCCATATAATCCAAACATATTCACAGATTTGGACTATTTGCCATCGCAAAGACTAGATATTCCCGACTCTGTCTATGAAGACATAGAGCTATTGAAAAGTGATCCAGGAAATCTACAATCAATATCCCCTAAGGCTTCACTCACATCAAATTATGGACACGAAAATTCACAGCCAACATTTGAGTCTCTAAAAGCCTCAAATTCTGTATCTCCACAACTTCCAACTCCACAGTTATTTACTTTCATGACTTCACAACAATCAACTTCAACAGCACAAACTTCAACATCAAAGACTCCACAGTCATAAACTCCTTCAACTGGAATTTTCCACACCATAATCACACAAGTGTCACCAGTGCCTGTCGCTGCAGAACGCAGGTTAAATGTTAGAAGAAGACGTGGTGCTAAGAGCGAAATACTATTCTTAAGTCCTTATAAAGCTCAGTTAGAAGAAAAACAATTCACGAAAATGGATAGGTAAAAAATTAAGCTAGAAGCCACTAAAAAAAACTACATCAAAGTTACATAAAAGTTAACAAAACTTCGGCACAACTTATGATCGAACAAATTGAAGATCAAACCGAGTGCATAATATGTGAAGAACATTTTTACGAGGATTGGGTAGAATGCGATTTTTGCCAAGGGTGGGCGCACGAGAATTGTGTCAATACAAAATTAAATCCCTCTTTTTAAAAATGTTATGCTGGTGAGAAAGCATCTTAAGCCAATAAGAGAAGTTTGGTGTCCAAATTTGATTAAAAAAATTGTAATATTGTATTATGTCTGTTACTACCCGACAGTACTTTTTAAAACTGAATCAAGCATATTTCTTTTAATGAATCTAGAAAGAAGAATATTTTCTATAAGCTATGTTAATACAGCAGGTATATAAATACATATATACTCTTAATATTGACATGTTATTTGTCTCATTTTCACTTAACAAAATTATAAACTAAATTTAAAAACCTTAGTTGTCCGTTACTAACCGATTCTCCCCTATATCTTAGACGGGCATTAAGGCGTAGAACACAGGAAAAAATCCAATAATAACCAGCCCATTGGCTTAGCCCACCTACCAAAAGAGTAGACAACTATTTTAGAAGTGATACATGTTCAATTCTTTCTCGAGAATTAGGATGGTGATAATTAGGTAACCATACATATATTTTAACAGCTCTAGCACTTAAGAGCCCGTCTCACCCCTTAGATATCACCTAACTTGAATAGGAAATATAGGTGACCTGGCGGTCTAGGGGTAAGGTGTCAGACTTCTGTGCTGGCGGCCGGGGTTCAATCCTCGGTCCCGGAACAGATTTATCTGGTTACCAAACCCTTCCTTCACCTCTGACAAGACATCTTGTGAATGTGGGGAATGCCAGGCCTCCACCGTGGTTCGGATTCCACGTTAAACTGTAGGTCCTTCATTTCATCTCACAATCACCCTACCATTACACATTAGCGTAAGTGCGTACAACCCGAACGGGTAGTAAGACGCGGTGAAATAATAATAGGAAATACAGCTTGAGCTAGACGTATCGTGGAGCGGTGACCTGTATTCTACTTGACAAAACAATAGAATTGAGTCAGGTTTTTTGGTAGCACCTGTTCAGGTTGTACACATATGTACTAATTACGTTAGTGGGTTAAGGATGAGGACGGTTGAATTTAGAACAAATGTAACCTCATTTGCGTCGAGGGAGAGTGGAAAACTAGTTATGAAAAAAACATCAGTAAACCCGACCGGGGCTCGAACCTCAATTTCTCTAAACGGCAGTCTAGCCTAACACGAGAGTGACACCTTAGACCATGTGACCATAGGAGCAGGTTTCACCATATTAAAAACATACAACAAAATTGAAGAAAAAAAAATTAAATTATATTATATTATATCCAAACTGATCTCAATTTCACTTTGGTCAAGTGAAGGATACAGAAAACCGCACTTGAATACGTTTTTTTTTTGTTCGAGGATTATCTTGTATCTACAGTAAGATCCTGATAAGTCGGTGTGGGATGGACTCTTAATGAGTGATGGACTTTGTCCTCGGCTGTGTGCCCCCGTCGTGACGCTGCAATCATACGTTATTAAAACCAATTGCTTCTACTAATTATAAAACAAGGTGACCTGGCGGTCTAGGGGTAAGGTGTCAGACTTCTATGCTGGCGGCCGGGGTTCAATCCTCGGTCCCGGCACAGATTTATCTGATTACCAAACCCTTCCTTCACCTCTGACAAGACATCTTGTGAATGTGGGGAATGCCAGGCCTCCACCGTGGTTCGGATTCCACGTTAAACTGTAGGTCCTCCATTTCATCTCACAATCACCCTACCACTACACATTAGCGTAAGTGCGTACAACCCGAACGGGTAGTAAGACGCGGTGAAATAATAATAGGAAATACAGCTTGAGCTAGACGTATCGTGGAGCGGTGACCTGTATTCTACTTGACAAAACAATAGAATTGAGTCAGGTTTTTTGGTAGCACCTGTTCAGGTTGTACACATATGTACTAATTACGTTAGTGGGTTAAGGATGAGGACGGTTGAATTTAGAACAAATGTAACCTCATTTGCGTCGAGGGAGAGTGGAAAACTAGTTATGAAAAAAACATCAGTAAACCCGACCGGGGCTCGAACCTCAATTTCTCTAAACGGCAGTCTAGCCTAACACGAGAGTGACACCTTAGACCATGTGACCATAGGAGCAGGTTTCACCATATTAAAAACATACAACAAAATTGAAGAAAAAAAAATTAAATTATATTATATTATATCCAAACTGATCTCAATTTCACTTTGGTCAAGTGAAGGATACAGAAAACCGCACTTGAATACGTTTTTTTTTTGTTCGAGGATTATCTTGTATCTACAGTAAGATCCTGATAAGTCGGTGTGGGATGGACTCTTAATGAGTGATGGACTTTGTCCTCGGCTGTGTGCCCCCGTCGTGACGCTGCAATCATACGTTATTAAAACCAATTGCTTCTACTAATTATAAAACAAGGTGACCTGGCGGTCTAGGGGTAAGGTGTCAGACTTCTATGCTGGCGGCCGGGGTTCAATCCTCGGTCCCGGCACAGATTTATCGGATTACCAAACCCTTCCTTCACCTCTGACAAGACATCTTGTGAATGTGAGGAATGCCAGGTCTCCGCCGTGGTTCGGATTCCACGTTAAACTGTAGGTCCTCCATTTCATCTCGCAATCATCCTACCATTACACATTAGCGTAAGTGCGTATAACCCGAACGGGTAGTAAGACGCGGTGCTAATAATAATAATAATAATACTTGACGTATAAATGTTTTAAAGTAGTTTTATTTAACAATTTAATTGTAAGTTACTGTTCTTCCCGTCAGAATTCTTCTCTAGATACATTAATAAACCTTTGACATGTGATCGAGAAATACATATTTATATTTAATAAAACCAGTAAAACTTGATTAGATTATTATCAATTTAGAGGTAATGTTTTTTTTAAAGCCTTGATTCGTTTATCAGTCGCTGTGCTGCGCTAGTGAGATGCCCTCCAGACCTCCTTGGAGCCCCTTGCCCCGGCCCCCTGGCCGATAGGACTGCCCCACCCCACCACCCAGCCTCTCCCAACACCCACTGTAAGAAGCATTGACCTCCAGTACTCACAGACAAGAGAGATTCCGCCATGTCTGCGCTGGAACAAACCCCGGCCAAGATTGGATTGGTCAACGTACCGCAAAGCAATCTCTTCACGCCCACGCAAAAAAAAAATGTATATATATTAAACGAAAAATAATAATAGTCTAAAATCATCATAGACTAGATAAGTTCTTCAGTTATAATCAATATTAGCAAGCAATAATGTTTGCCCAAAAATAGACCATTTTAATTATAACTTACCTTTAGCCAACAAAACAATATAATTTTGTAATATTCTCAAATTATTTACTACAGTTCAAATTTTATCATCAATAGTTTAATAAATTACATAAATTAAAGACATTAAAAAAATTTAACATTAAACTAAATTAGTAATTTACAAAATACATGCAACAATCTACTATAAAATGTGTTTCTTATGAAATATTATATTTAATTGTTGTGTATTTAACATTTATGGTTCAAAATATGCCAACTCAATAATACATTAATATTTTAACTACCCAATAATAAAGACAATAAGACATTAAGTAGCCTACTCTAATAAACTATTTTATCGGTACTCACCTTCTCTTTTTTTATGTAGAAAATTAAACAAAAAGTAATAAAAAAAATAATCGCAACTAGTAAAATATTGTTGATAAACGTGTCGAGAGGCGTAGAGCGTTGCAACTGAAGCCGACCTATCCCAACAATTTGTATATTGCGACTTCCCAACTCTTGCGCACACGGTACAGCGCAGCTGCGCACAACCGTTGGCACTTGATTATTTTTTTTAAGTTCATGTTAAGCTAGGTCAGTGAACGCCTTACTCTTCCTAGAGGGACTTGTAGAAAGAGAGAAAGAGAGGGGAAATATAAAATAATGAGGTGAATGCATTCTGCACTTTGACGGAAAACCGTTAGTATTCGGTTTATTGAATGTGTTTATGAGTAACTCTATGTTATGCAAAAGGAAGTTCGCTTCCGCATTTAAACATTTCAGAGTTCACAAATAAATGAAAAGCTTAATGAGAACAGTAATGTTTGGAAAAAAAAAAAGACAAATAGAGCATTTTACAACAAAGAAAATATTATTATTATTAGCACCGCGTCTTACTACCCGTTCGGGTTATACGCACTTACGCTAATGTGTAATGGTAGGGTGATTGTGAGATGAAATGGAGGACCTAAAGTTTAACGTGGAATCCGAACCACGGTGGAGGCCTGGCATTCCCTCACATTCACAAGATGTCTTGTCAGAGGTGAAGGAAGGGTTTGGTAATCAGATAAATCTTTGCCGGGACCGAGGATTGAACCCCGGCCGCCAGCACAGAAGTCTGACACCTTACCCCTAGACCGCCAGGTCACCAAAGAAAATACAACCGTTTATATATGTATACATCATTCGCCAATTTATAAAGCATCCTAGTATTTATTATTATTGTAACGTGTATAGGCTTTTGATTTAGGCCTCTCTCTCAATCTACTTAACTTTGGTGTAAGTGAGTCCAACAGTTTTATACTAAAATTTAAACTTATTAAGTTTACATTTTAATAACCATAATAATTTATTGAAATTATTTGTGAGTGATTAAATAGTTGAAATGTGATCCCCCTGCATACGGAAAGTACCGTAGTTACAATGATTTTGCAGCCTGTATGTTGATATTCATTAACAATATTTTAAAATGTTAAATTAACATCTTTATGATTAAAATAAAATAAATTTACTAATATTAATACAATGATTACTAAAATTAAAGTACTTTTAACCCATATTCTTATCGCCTCCAAGCGACTTTAGAAAAGATGACCTTCGCTAGCTAGAGCCTAGAGATAGGGCTGAAAGGTTAAGTGAGAAAATATTTATGTTCACTAAAGATTAAGAAAAGAATCATTTATTTTACAAAAAGAAAAATTTAATATACGTTTTGTTTCTTCATATTATTTATAGACTATAAGAGTTTGATCAAAAGGCTTGTGGAAAATGAATCTAAACAAATGAACTCTTCTCGTTACAATTGCGATCAAGATTTCAATATATTTTCCCTATTTTAAAGTGTTCGCGCATGCGTATAACTATTGGATATACTCTGTTCAAATGTGCTCGTGCTACCTAACATTACCAATTTCATCTTTCATCGCCATTGTTTTTTGTGTGGTTTTTTTTTTAGTCGGTGTGATTGACTTTACACTTTTACTTCCAATCTACTTATTCCTCTCTTTTTCGCTCCAGTAGCAGAATTATAGGCAATTCAAGATAACTTAAGTCAGAGCGGGAGATTTGAATTCAAGCGGGGGTTTTAGAAACCAAGTGAGTTTTGATCTTAGGGCAAAGCTTGGAAAAAGAACATAAGATCAAAAGAGAGATTGAAACGGTGGGAAATTTATATCATGTTCGCCATACTCGAGTTAAAATAACGTTTCAAAAGTCATTTGAGTAAAGGCTATGTTTGACAGTAAATTTGAGAATTTTTTTTTTGTGGTAATCCTCCTATATAGGACAATATATATGTTTGATAAATAATATTATTTTTTGATACATAATAAAATGAACAATAGGCTATTCTACCATAATCATAATCCTGATTTTCACTTTCGAATCAAAATCGAATCTTTGCTCACTAACTTAAATGGAATCCAAATCGTGCATTACTGTACGCTTTTGAAACTATTTGAATCAATTATTTCATAAATTAATTTTTTTCAAATTTAATTCCAATTTGACATTAATTTAAATTCTATCTACTTTTATAAATTGAGTTGATTAAAAATAGGTTCATTAAGAACCATTTTTAGACAATGACTGGACGAATTCGCAAGTTTCTATGGTAAGACATATAATGTGGGTTGATCCATTAAAATGAAAAAAATGAAATGTAATTAAAGCCATATGGTTGACCTGAAATATTACGACCAAATTTTGTAAGATATTTTAATAACAGGTCCATGTTATTTTCTATAAAAAGCTAAACTGTTCATAAGTTTGAATTTGAAATTTGAACTACATTCCACTGAATATGAAAATGGTACCTAGATATTACATTTAAAGTACTTAGAATCTTTGAAGTGTAAGGTTTCGAAATATCGAATCAAAAACGAATCTTTGCTGTATTTGAATTTGAGATTTTGAACCTTCACATACTCACATAGCTTATGGAGTCTAGCTCAATTAGGTGGTCTTATGGACTAAGTAACTTTCACAATATACTAAACTTTCGATAATGGGGAGACCGGGGTCTAATCCCGGTCTGGTGTAGCTTAATAAGGGAGTCTTTTTCCCAAGTGGTTTTCCAACTTTCCACCAATGCAGGTACACTTCCTATAAATTCAACCTCACTCATCCCTAACACAATATCATAATTAGTTAATATTCATATATTATTATTAATATGTTCACCGCGTCTTACTACCCGTTCAGTTTATACGCACTTACGCTAATGTGTAATGGTAGGGTGATTGTGAGATGAAATGGAGGACCTACAGTTTAACGTGGAATCCGAACCACGGTGGAGGGCCTGGCGTTCCTCACATTCACAAGATGTCTTGTCAGAGGTGAAGGAAGGTTTTGGTAATCAGTTTTTTATAAATAGGTAAGACAACAGATTATTTCCATGTAAGAGGAAAACTTTCATTTGACAGGCTGATGTTAAAGATATAGGCTAACAAAGGGCTGAAAATATTGGCACAGTCTTTAACAGTAAAACTTGAAATTCAATCTGTCCCGGCACATCTATAAGAACTCATATTTTATTTTATAATAATAATAATGATTATTATTATTATTATATTATTATATTATTATAATATAATAATAATATAATAATATTATATTATTATATAATAATATTATACTATTATATAATAATAATAATTATTATTATTATATTTTAATAATATAATAATAATAATTATTATTATTATAAACATAATAAACTCCATGATATAATTCCACAATATAGCTATACCGGCTGAGCAACTGCCACCTATAGCGATGACAGTGACATTATTTACACATAAAGGTTGTCATGTGTTCAATACAATGAACCCTCCGGGCGTTTATCTCGGTTTTCTAGACTGAAGCTGCTACTTATTTAGTCATTTGTCCTCACAGGACTGAGTTTGACTTTGTTCCAGACCCACTGCTTCTCAAAGAAATTCTGGAAGTGCCGGGGATAAAACCCGGTACCCTGTGGCCAGGAGCTCTGAATTAAAGACCACAGACGCTGTTACATAATAATATTAATATAACTAGAAAATGTATTTTGATTGTATAAATGAATAAATAAATATTCGGTCGGATTAGGCTACTGGGGAGTGGAGAATGCTACATAATGATAAGTTACATACCCTGTAGGTGACATGGTGGTCTAGGGGCAAGGTGTCAGACTTCTGTGTTGGGGGTCCGGGGTTAAATCCTCGGTCCCGGCACATATTTATCTGATTGCCAAACCCTTCCTTCACCTCTGACAAGACGTGTATTAATCACAACTTGTGAATGTGTGGAATGCTGGGCCTCCCCAGTGGTTCGGATCCACGTTAAACTGTAGGCCCTTCATTTCATCTCGCAATCACCCTACCATTACACATTAGCGTGAGTGCCTATAACCCGAACGGGTAGTAAGACGCGGTGCTAATAATAATAATAATAATAATAATAATAATAATAACACATACATATAGTAGCCCCATGGCTTCTTTGGTGCTGACTGACAGCTCACAGCTGACTTCTGACAGTCATCATTTAGGTATATACCTAAATTTTGACTGTCAAAAGTGACACCTGCTAAACACATGTTTTTGCAGATCATATGGTTCAGTGTAGGGATACATAATTTGGTCTGGTAACTTTTCAAAGCTGTCAGTCAGCACCAAAGAAGTCATGGGGCTACTGTACATACATACCCTGTACACATCACAAGATATTGTTAGGATAATCAAGTCTCGCAGAGTACGGTGGGCTGGGCAGTATATGCAGCAAGAATTTAAGAATCTAGAACCGTGTTCAGAGTACTGACTGGCAAACCCAATGGGAAGTGAACATTGGGAAGACTTAGAAGCAGATGGGAGGATAATATTAGAATGTACATAAAACATATCTTATAAAATTGTATATAAAAGGGTAAATCACTGGTATGTACTAAACACAATGGAGATGTCTTCGATATTAACAGCCCGATGAGAAAGTGAGGCCTAAAAGTGGGGGGCTTGGTCACGCCCATTGAGCCCACATCTTTGAGGGGAGAATTTGTGAATTAATTTTTATATTAATTTTCTCGTCAGTCAGCACAAAGAACTTTCAGCAAAAGCATTGAAATATTTGATGACTTTTCCAACAACTATATTGTTCAATCAAGCCTTTTTTTTTTTGCTTTTTGTGGTATGAAAAATGTGAAATGAATTCGTTTTAGCGTGAAAAAGGCTTAAGTAGATGGCCACTAAAATTACTTCAGATTTAAACGAAATTTTAAGTCACACAAGCGGTTCCATTCCTCACATACATTATCAGTGACTCGAATCTCAGTCGGGTGAACTTGGGGTGGTTTTCCCTAAATTGTTTTCCACTCTCCCTCCACGCAAATGCGGGTTCACTTCCTCTAATTCAACCTTCCCAATTCATAATCCATTAACTTAATTAGTACTTAAAACGTATAGCCCGAACGGGTAGTAAGACGCGGTGCTAAATATTATTATTATTATTATTATTATTATTATTATTATCAGTGATTATAAAGGTACAGATATAATACATGTTACATTTTCTTTTCATTTTTATTGCAATTCTTTTTTATATTTATTTAAAAAAAATATTATGTCTAAAAATGTACAAATATAATACCTACATTTATTTTATTTTAATTTATATTGTAATTATATTTACATTAAAAATATATTGTAACTAATTTATCCCTATAATATATTATATATTTATCAGTATCATTATTTTAATTATTTTTCCTACATCAAATGGTCCACGAATCAGCTGTTCCCTGGTTAGAGGGTCCGGTCCGTGTGACTAAGAAGTTTGAGAACCATTGCCATAGAGTAAGTTTGAATGTATACACGTTCTACTTTATAATTTGGGAACATTTACGGCCTCTAAATTACTATGGACTTGACCTTTTATCTAAAAAAAAGTGTCTTAACATTAGGCCTATCTATTTCATGATTTTTTTTAACTTGATTTTTCAATGCTATTGTGGTAATACCTTGATGCGAAATCATGGTTTTTAATTTTAGATTTAAAATTAATCGTATTTTAATGATACATAATATTTTCAAATTAGATTTGTTTTTTTCGAAATGGTTTGGACTATATTGTTTAAATTGTATACCTAAGGAGCAATTTAAATCAAATTAATATTGAGCTCTTGATATTTATGGACAGAAGTCTGACACCTTACCCCTAGACCGCCAGGTCTCCGCTGATTTTCAAAACTTTGAAATAGTTCGTAAATATGGGTTAAATTATTTTGTTAAAAAATAGGTATCTGGGAAGAATTTTACATGACAAATAACAGTGAACTTGTTGTCTGAAGAAAAAAAAAATCATTTAGGGATATTTTACTGATAGTCAATTTTGGAAAATTTTGTTTCAAAATACAATAGACTTTGTGTGACAGTGAACAAGTTTTGCATCGTGCCATTTATGCATTTATTAATTAGTAGGGGCCAGCGGTTAATGCAAGGGGGATATTAACGACTTAATTGATGGTTAGGAGTTTAGTGAGTACCTTTAGAGGAAATATACCAACACTTGGCGTGGGGATAAGATTGAAAACCACAGTGTTCACGCTCTAATGGGTTTTATAGAACACTTTAGAGACAGGAGTGTTAACCAACGACGATTATGGCCACTCTGCTGGTCGTAACTCCTTTACAGGATACAAACAATCATTTCAGCTTTCACCCGATACCCACATTAGTGAAACGGCTTGCTGTACTGGCAGAAACACTCGAGAAAGTCGGCCACGTCGGATGGGTAAGTACAAGTTCTACCGAAGGAAATGAGGGGCCCCTATAGGATCTATTAACCACTCTTGTGTGCATAGACGTCTCGCGGTATGAACAAATATTTAGTTATCGGCAGGACTGCGGTATTATGTCACTTAGTCTGTGCTCCATCCTAGAAACCTCAGGTGTTTCAAACCGAACAGTAACATGGTATAGGTGAGCTGGCGGTCTAGGGGTAAGGTGTCAGACTTCTATGCTGGCGGCCGGGGTTCAATCCTCGGTCCCGGCACAGATTTATC
>CABFVX010010844.1:0-12635 GCA_902151425.1 Timema shepardi | reverse complement strand
GGAAGGGTTTGGTAATCAGATAAATCTTTTCCGGGACCGAGGATTGAACCCCGGCCGCCAGCACAGAAGTCTGACACCTTACCCCCCTAGACCGCCAGGTCACCGACACTTGAGATATTAACGCCAAGGATCTCCAGGCGAGTGAACGTAAAACAACTCGTACTTTTCCTTGATTTTTTTTTAAAAAAAGTTTCAAGTTAATTAAAGGTCTCATTTAAAGAGTTAGAATAAGGAGGGTAGCTTAGAGACATGCAGCCCAGATGGGAGATTCTAGATCTGTGTTGAAAATACTGACTGGTAAACCCATTGGAAAGACAAAGACGAAGATGGCAGGATAATATCAGAATAGACCTCAGATAGGGTGTAATGAGGTGGGCTGGATATAACTACCTCAAGATAGAGATAGGGTGTAATAAGGTGGACTGGATAGAACTAGCTCAAGATAGGGATAGGGTGTAATGAGGTGGACTGGATAGAACTATCTCGAGATAGGGATAGGTGGCGTACTATGGTAAGTGTGGTAATGAACTTGAGTGCCTAAAGTCATAGAGAAAGTATCATGGTCTTTTCAGGCTGATTTAGGCACAGTTTACTGAAACTAACCTTCCTCATAAATGTAAGTTAACAATAACCCGGATTACTTTTTCCGTATTATCTAGAACTTCCTCCCAACCAGATTCCTAAATAGATATGAAAATGTTAGAGTTAGAAGAAGCATAATTCTATTTTCCTAAAGGCAACGTGAAAATTCATTCAGGGGGAAAAATTTATACTTGTGATTCGAACCCTTACTTTTCCATCTACTCGCAAACCATAACAGGTGAGACTGGCGTCCTAGACACCATACCTACCAATGCGGGTCCTAATAAAAAGACTGGTTTGATAAAGGGAATGCCAATGGCAGGCAAATAATTAAAACAAAACCATTGGTTTAGTAACTGTGTTTAGAAAGTGCACTATACATACTCCAAATGAAATGAATAATTGGATATTCCGGGATATAGAAGTTTTACGAACGGAGCCTCCTCAGTAGAGAAAATACCGATGTTATTTTAATAGAGTTTTAAAGTTCGCGGCCCCCATTGTACGTGCGATTATTCCACGCCCTCAAGTTGTCCAAGTTTTAATTGTATCTGCGAGTTATTTACGTTCAATTAACCTGGTGAGAATATAATCACGCGGAAGAAGTGGTGAAATATAACAGGGAATAACAGTGCCTACAGATTCAGCGGCCGAATAGTTTAAGGCGTCACTCTCGTGTTAGACTGGCCTTCTAATGGGTAGATCGGGGTTATAATCCCTGCTGGGTCTACTAAGGATAGTTTTCCCCCGAATAGTTTTCAACTATCTTCGACGTGAATTCGGGGGGGCCTACCTCTAAAATGCTTGATTCCTTATCACAGCCTTATTTGCGTAATTATCATATAGTGACCTGGTGGTCTAGGGGTAAGGTGTCGGACTTCTGTGCTGGGGGTCCGGGGTTCAATCCTCGGTCCCGGCACAGATTTATCTGATCACCAAACCCTTCCTTCACCTCTGACAAGACATCTTGTGAATGTGAGGAATGCCAGGTCTCCACCGTGGTTCGGATTCCACGTTAAACTGTAGGTCCTTCATTTCATCTCACAATCACTCTACCATTACACATTAGCGTAAGTGCGTATAACCCGAACGGGNAATGTGGGGAATGCCAGGCCTCCACCGTGGTTCGGATTCCACGTTAAACTGTAGGTCCTTCATTTCATCTCACAATCACTCTACCATTACACATTAGCGTAAGTGCGTATAACCCGAACGGGTAGTAAGACGCGGTGCTAATAATAATAATAATAATAATAATAATAAAGATGAAGAGCTTTGTTAAGATGACAAAACTAGTACAACTTGTAAACTACATTGTTTAAAATCCCCAATAGCTCACCCGTCCGGGATTACAACCAAGTGAAATCCCAACCTATGTAGTCCAGGGGAAACACCTTCAAAACGATGAGCGTCGTAGTAGCCGAGTGGAATTGTACACGAATAAGAATGGAAAGAGAGTGGGAAAACAATTATGAAACATAAAATTAACCCATTGCCCCCTCTTAACATTTTAGTCAACATAGACTAAGTGAAATTCTAGTCCGAGGCTAACTCCCAAAATCACCGTATCGGCTATGTATCCCGCTATAAAATACTTTAGGGTAGGGTTGTAGGGGACAAGACAAAATGTGGTTTAGAACTTTTTTTTATAGAAACACTTTTTTTGGTCTAAAGGAATAGCAGGAAAAACATAGAGTTCAATTTTCTCAACATGATAATATCAACAGTTGTTGAATATCTGTCAAGGGGGGTGTCCTGAAATTTAATGACAACTTTTCCCCTTCATTTAAAAGTTTGTCATCTAATGCCGTGATGCTCTTGACAGATATTCAACACTGTTGATATCACAACGTGAAGAAAATTATACTGTATGTTTGTACTGAAACAATAGTTGATTTATTAAAAGATTTGCTATGAAATTTAAAAAAATTGGTGACCTGGCGGTCTAGGGGTAAGGTGTCAGACTTCTGGGCTGGTGGCCAGGGTTCAATCCTCGGTCCCGGCACAGATTTATCTGATTACCAAACCCTTCCTTCACCTCTGACAAGACATCTTGTGAATGTGTAGAATGCCAGGCCTCCACCGTGGTTCGGATCCCACGTTAAACTGTAGGTCCTCCATTTCATCTCACAATCACCCTACCATTACACATTAGCGTAAGTGCGTATAACCCGAACGGTTAGTAAGACGAGATGCTAATAATAATAATAATAATAAAAATAGTTTATCTGAATCGTACTAAAATAAAATGAACACACGAAATAGAATGAAACTAGGACGTTTTAATTGTTTGTCGAAACTAAAAATTTGAAGTTACAATATTGGTACATTATTTTAAACTATTTTTCGAAAGTGCGTCAAGATTAATGATCCAAGCAAGTCTTTACTTCTCTCATTATATTTTAATTTTCTTCTCCCTAGAAAGAGATCAGACCAAAACGAAAAATAAAAATAAGTGTATTAAAAAAAACATCGTCGAGAGTAGCAGCGCCTCTGGTGTTTTGTGCGGGAAATGAAAAGCGGAACCAAATTAATTGTAACAAAGGGAACAAAACACGGCCGGTGGGTTCCCGTAATTTGCCGCTTGGCGGCGTTGCTGTAGTAATGTGATGAGATTTAGGCCTCTTCAATTCATCATCTAAAATTACTCTTCGCAAATGTTCCCCCAATTTCCCTCATTTCTGTTATCTTTATTGTACTTTTTTTTTTCTGTGTGCTCATTTATTTTACTAGTAACATTTTTACAACATAAATAAAGTGTTACCCGGCTCGATGGCCGTATGGTCTAAGGCGCTACTCTCACAATAGCCTAGACTGATGATGAAGGAGGGGCCGGGGATAAATTCCGGCCGGGTGAACTGAGGGTGGTTTTCTCCACATAGTTTTCCCCATATTCCCTCCACGTAAATGTGGGTACATTTCATTTAAATTCAACCTTACTAGTCCCTAACGCATTAATGTAATTATTACATAGGCGTATAACCCGGACGGGTAGTAAGACGCGGTGCTAATAATAATACTAAATGGACATGGCCAAAGGTTGGAAACAGTTGATGATGATTATGATGAGTAATGTTCCATATTTTAGCAATACAAAATTTGTCAAAACTTTTTTTTTTAAATTGAATTGCATCTCCGAAATGTTTACTGGGTTCAATATATGATTACTACTAAGAATAATACCGCTGCCATTAATATGTTACAATAATATTTAGCACCGCTTCTTACTAGCCGTTCGGGTTATACGCTTTAAGTACTAATTATTCTAATGGGTTAGGTATTGGGTAGGTTGAATTAGAGGAAGCGAACCCGCATTTGCGTGGAGGGAGAGTGGAAAACCATTTAGGAAAAAACCACCCCCAGTTCACCCGACAGAGATTCGAACCTCGATCTCCCCGTACTCAGCAGTCGAGCTCAACCGACTAGCGCGTTAGCCAACTACGCCACCGAGGCGGGTTAAACGAATCAAAATCACTATTTGGCCGTGAAGATTTATCATGTGAAACCACGAGTTCTTAAAGATTATTACTACAGAAAAAAATACCTAATTAATATAGAGTAAATAGGTGAAGCGGCTTATCAAGGGGAGAGAGGGGTGGGCATCGGGGACTGGCCCACACCAGGTAATATCAGTCAATGTGTGTTGTAGAGGTGTCATTTGTAAAATATAAAATAAATGAAAATAAGTTTACAAAAACTATAATTTTTAAAGTATAATAATAACTACTAGTTACTTATTACTTTTATTAAAAACTATTGAAATCTTATCGTAATTAATTATTATATTATGAATGTAAAGTAATCACTTTAAATCATTAAAATATAATTAAGGTACATTTTTGAAAGGTGCGCCGCATTCACGCCCTCCGTTACCTGCAGACGGCAATTCGAGATTTCTAATCTCTCGTGAAAGTAACAACTGTAGTCGCAACGCGCGTGCGCATAACAAATAGAGTGTCTTCTGTTAGGTTAGGAGTTTACCATTTTAGCTGTCTTCTGTTAGGTTAGGAGTTTACTGTTTTATCTGTCTTCTGTTAGGTTAGGAGTTTACTGCTTCTGCTGTCTTCAGTTAGGTTAGGAGTTTACTATTTTAGCTCTCTTCTGTTAGGTTAGGAGTTTACCATTTTATCTGTCTTCTGTTAGGTTACGAGTTTACTGCTTCTGCTGTCTTCTGTTAGGTTACGAGTTTACTATTTTAGCTGTTTTCTTTTAGGTTAGGAGTTACTGTTTTTCTATCTTCTGTTAGGTTAGGAGTTAACCATTTTATCAGTCTTCAGTTAGGTTACGAGTTTACTATTTTAGCTGTTTTCTTTTAGGTTAGGAGTTACTGTTTTTCTATCTTCTGTTAGGTTAGGATTTCACTGCTTTAGCTATCTTTTTGCTACATTGCTGCCTGTATGCAGGGTTGGTTTTGCAGCCTTATTTTTTTACCCAAGGTTCTTTATAAGAATTTAGTTTCTCCGCCGGGTAAAATTGAGAGCCACCCCGAGTATCAGACGCCGTTGCTACGCCATTGATCAGCCGCACCACGGAACTCGAACAAGTACCGCAGTGGTAGCCCTTACCAAGCGAGAGTTTGCCGGTGTTTCGGGATTGTTATCGCAGCAATTTGATTCCCAAACCTTCTTATCACCTTCTCCTCTTCCACGGCCGCCGCGGCGGAGAAATTTTCCTAGCGTGGATCCTCTCAGGGGATTTCCCGGGCTTCNAGTACCGCAGTGGTAGCCCTTACCAAGCGAGAGTTTGCCGGTGTTTCGGGATTGTTATCGCAGCAATTTGATTCCCAAACCTTCTTATCACCTTCTCCTCTTCCACGGCCGCCGCGGCGGAGAAATTTTCCTAGCGTGGATCCTCTCAGGGGATTTCCCGGGCTTCTCGTCAAGTTTCCCCCCCCCCCATTCTTCCCCCCACCCCTCTCCACACCTACCTACAACCTCCGTCGCCGTCTTCTCGTGTTTTTCCCTGAAGTTGCGAGGTTGGGTGGGGGAGGGATGGTATGGAAAGGTATTCCCGACCGTGGAAGAAGGCGAAGGAGGGGTCAGGAGAGGGTGAAGGGGATGGTTTGGAGGACTGATGATGATGGAATGTGTGGTGACCTCTGACATGAAACATTCTTGCCAACAGTTTTTATTTTAATGTTTATAGTGTCCTTAGATTGGAATTTTTTTAGAAGTTTAGATTACTCTGTAGCATAATTTAGCTGTTTTTTTTAAATAACACATTTTGTAAAATATTGGTTAAGGTGAGTATATGTATTAATATTTGATAAAAAAATATGGTATGGTGCACCGCACAAAATTTCTCCTTCTTTTATCTTAAAATGGATATTTACTAAAAACTCGTAAGATTTGTGAAACGAGATAATAGATCTATACATTGTTGTAGAAACAAGACATAAAATATCATTAATTTAATAATCTTAACCTATGGCAATATAGACTAGGAACACTGCTACAGAAAAAGTGAGAAAAGAGGAACATCTTTGTACATCAAAGAGCATAAGAATCAAATTCATTTTCAAAAGACCTGAATTAAAAAGTATATCTGTACCATATATATTTGATTGTAGCTCTGAAATTATTAGTTTTATAAAAATATATTTCAAATAAAAGAATCTTATCTTTAATATCACAACAAATTTGCAATGATAAGTTATTTGGTATCTCAAATAGTTGGGGAGAAATTTTGAAAATTGGAAACTTTACCGTATATAAAGTACCTTCAAAGAAATTTTCGTTAGAAAATATAATGATGAACAGTGTATAGATATAAATTTAGTCAAAATCGTTAGAGTGAATTTCAAGACAATCTTTTCTTTCTTTTCTCTTTTTGCCCTTTAGTATACTACCCTTAATCCTTAAGCTAAGAATTAAATATCTAATTACAAAAACCCTTCGGGGGGGACCTTATGATAACCCCAGATACCAAGTTTTAGCCTGATTGGTAAGATAGTTTCGGGGTTACCCCAAGGCACGGACAGACATACAGATAAAAAAAAACAGCTTTGTGAAAACATCTTTTTTGGGGGTTTCAGGGGGTCATAAAAGTCGACATTTATCAAAACTTTAATTTGGTTTTTTATGGATGACCTCAAGATTTATCTCAGAGTTGTATACAGAAAGTAAAAATGAAAATTGAGATTTTATGATAATTTTTTTAACCACCGTGTATTACTACCCGTACGGGTTATACGCTTAACGAACTAATCACGCTGATGGTTTTAGGGATTAGGAAGGTTTGATTTCAAATTAAGTGTACCCGAGTTTGCGTGGAGGGAGAGTGGAAAACCATTTTGGAAAATCCACGTTCAGTACACACGACTGAGATTCGAACCTTGATCTCCCCCATCATCTGCAGTCCAGTCTAGCGTGAAAGCAGCGCCTTAGACCACGGGGCCAAACGAAGCGGGTGTTATGATAGTTAAGTCCTTAGATTTAGTCGACCATAAATTCACGAACGCCAGAAACAATGGACTTAAAACGTTACTGTTTGTAGCTGTCCGGCAGTTTTGAGAACAAATAGGGGAGGAGGAAAATACAAATGCGAATACCCCTCCTGTTAAATAACATCATTCTATTCACAAATATTATTCTAAGCTCCTATTACATTTACCTTTCATTTCCTGAGCATTTATACATTAGCTATCAATCAAAAGATGTGGAGTTTTGGGAAATTTTTGAATGTAAAAAAAATAATTAAATTTTCAACTATGTTTACAAGTTTAGCAAGCTCGAGAAATGGCAGGCCAATTCTATTTTTTATGCCACCGAAATTATTCAAAGCACGAAACATATATTATCAACAGACCTGGTTTTGACGGAAAGTTCCAGATATGGACTGTACGTAGGAAGTTGGCTAACGCTAGTTATTTCTTTTATTATTATTATTATTATTATTATTATTATTATTATTATTATTATTATTATTAGCACCGTGTCTTACTACCCGTTCGGGTTATACGCACTTACGCTAATGTGTAATGGTAGGGTGATTGTGAGATGAAATGGAGGACCTACAGTTTAACGTGGGATCCGAACCACGGCGGAGGCCTGGCATTCCCCACATTCACAAGATGTCTTGTCAGAGGTGAAGGAAGGGTTTGGTAATCAGATGAATCTGTGCCCTGGACCGAGGATTGAATAATTTCATTTTTCTCACTCACACTTTTTTTTGGCATGTAATTATAAGGATTTTCTGAACGTCTAAAAAAAAAAAGAAAAAAAAAGAGATGAACAAAAATGTTCTTTATCATTGTGAAGTCTTTTTTAGTTTTTACTTTTACCTGTTTGTACAGTTCGAATTGTTACTGTTACATGTGGAACTATACAACGTATTAACTTGTTTACACTTTGTTGAACATTTCCTTTGCAGAAACCCGCTTCGGTGGCCACATGGTCTAAGGCACTACACTTGGCAATAGACTAGACTGCCGAACACGGAGATATCAGAGTTCGCTACCGATCGGGTGCATTAAGGGTGATTTTACTAAATTGTTTAATACTCTCCCTTCACGCAAATGCAGATGCATTTCCTCTAAACTAAACCTCCCTAATCTGACTCATTATTGTAGTTAGTCCATGGGCGTTTAAATCAAAACAGAAAGTAAGACGGGGTGTTAAGTATCTTTACGTCCAGTGATAGGTGTGTGAAATTTTAACTAGTACGTATCTCATCGCGAATTGTGGGAATAAATCTGGACAGACAAACATATATCACATGGATTAATTTAATACAGGATGTTCGGAAACTCATAGCCCAAACTGCACATATAGTTTGTTTGAACCAAAAGTAATACAACATCCCTGTACATTTACATCAGGAAAAATACGCTAATACCATTAACTTGTGTTTAAATTATTATTATTATCATTATTATTACTATTATTAGCACAGCGTCTTACTACCCGTTCGGGTTGTACGCACTTACGCTAATGTGTAATGGTAGGGTGATTATGAGATGAAATGGAGGACCTACAGTTTAACGTGGAATCCGAACCACGGTGGAGGCCTGGCATTCCCCACATTCACAAGATGTCTTGTCAGAGGTGAAGGAAGGGTTTGGTAATCAGATAAATCTGTGCCCGGACCGAGGATTGAACCCCGGACCCCCAGCACAGAAGTCTGAAACCTTACCCCCAGACCGCCAGGTCACCAAATTGTGTTTAAAGTTTCGATGTACAGCGCCGGGAGAGCAAAGCTGTTCAAGCAAGCGTGTACAACAGGTGGCATATGAGTAAGGTGCAACACACCTCGACATCTTGGAGCAAAGCAGCAGAACAAACCACAACTAATAGTAAACAACCCACCAGTCCATCTAGAAATGGGAACACGTTCTGAGGGCCATCATTAACAGTCCTACATAACAGAAAGTGCTTGACATTATTACATGAGCAGTGTCGTGCGCCTAACTCCTATGCAATCTGTTGTACACGCATGCTTGTACAGCTTTGATCTCCCGGCTCTCTATGCTGAAATTTTGAACAAAACTTAATGGTACTAGTATATTTTGCCAGACAATAATTTTGTATTAATTTTGTTTTAACCAATATAATATATGTGCAGTTTGGGCTGTGATTTTCCAAACACTCTGTGTAGTTTAACATAATTCACTATGTTAAGTCTGCTCTGCTACCTCTCTGTGACTAAAGTAGCCCCATGGCTCCTTTGGTGCTGACTGACAGTTTTGAAAAGTTACCAGACCAAATTACGTGTCCCTACGCCGAACCAGATGATCAGCAAAAACATGTGTTTAGCAGCTGTCACTTCTGACGGTCAAAATGTAGGTACATACCTAAATGTTGACTGTCAGAAGTCAGCTGTGAGCTGTCAGTAAGCACCAAAGAAGCCATGAGGCTACTGTATATACCTAAATGTTGACTGTCAGAAGTCATCTGTGAGCTGTCAGTCAGCACCAAAGAAGCCACGGGGCTACTGTAGTTGTCATAATACATGGTATAGCTATTATAAAATTAGTATATTTTAAAATTATTATTTAAATTTCCCTAATATCATAAACCAGTAAATTATTAATTTACGACTGTCCATAAAAAAAATACCTCAAATATATTTAAATTTTTTCTTAGGACTATTAAAAATTTCAGTAAAAGAAAAAACGCTTTTAAATATTTATTATTTTGAAAAGTAACAACAAATGTATGTGCAATGTACATTATAATTATTTTATAAAAGAAAAGCGAATTTAGTTGATTAAAATTTAACCTAGCAATAAAACAATATTTTTTTTTAGAATACAAACACAAGGAATTAGAAGTAAAAAAAAAGTAATTCTCTCGCCACAGAAAGCAGGCCCCGTTAATGGATGAAAATAAAAGGTAAAATAAAAATTTAATTAATTATTTAAAACAATATTCCCTACCTCGTTTTTTTTAAAATTCATTGACAAAGCTTGAAATCTTTCATGACTTCTAAAAGAAGAAATGCCAAGTAAAAAGAGAGGGAAATAACGAACAAAAGACCATCAAATATTTACAGTGTATTTCTGTTGGAGAGATTCGCGCGTTAAAGGAGATAGGACAAGATTAAACAACACGAGAGGCTGACTCAGGAATAAGAATATAGCACGGATACAAATTTAAGATTATATAGTGCACATCAAAAATATGAGTTATTATTATTATTATTAGCACCGCGTCTTACTACCCGTTCGTGTTATACGCACTTACGCTAATGTGTAATGGTAGGGTGATTGTGNTACTACCCGTTCGAGTTACACGCCCTTACGCTAATGAGTAATGGTAGGGTGATTGTGAGATGAAATGGAGGACCTACAGTTTAACGTGGAATCCGAACCACGGTGGAGGCCTGGCATTCCCCACATTCACAAGATGTCTTGTCAGAGGTGAAGGAAGGGTTTGGTAATCAGATAAATCTTTGCCGGGACCGAGGATTGAGCCCCGGACGCCAGCATAGAAGTCTGACACCTTACCTCTAGACCGCCAGGTCACCCCCAAAAATACGAATTAAATATACGTTTAATATTAGTTTCATATGTTAATGTCGGCGAATTCATATCCTCGTGGAGGGAGAGGGAAAAACCATTTATGATATACCCACCCACAAGGCATCCAACCGGGATTGAACGCCGATCTCCCTGTTTTCAGCGGTCCAGTCCAACACGAGATTATAACGCCTTAGACCATGCGGCCACCGAAGCGGGTTTGGAGCAAAATAGATCAAATATTGTTTCAGTATAAATATTTTGTTTAGTATTCTATATCAAAAGTTATTGAATATTTTTTCATGGGCATAGTAGAATTTAAAAATAACTTTTCCTCTTCATTTAGGTGACCTGATGGTAGGATGTTGGAATTCTGTGCTGGGGGTCCGGGGTTCAATCCTTGGTACCGGCACAGATTTATCTGATTACCAAACCCTTCCTTCACCTCTGACAAGACGTGTATTATTAATCACAACTTGTGAATGTGGGGAATGCTCAGGCCTCCACCGTGGTTCGGATCCCACGTTAAACTGTAGGTCCTCCATTTCATCTCACAATCATCCTACCATTACACATTAGTGTGAGTGCGTAAGACGCGATGCTAATAATAATAATAATAATCTTCATTTAAAAAGTTGATTTATTGTACAAAATCTTAATATTCATGATAAATGTTTTATTTAATTCATCCAAAAAGTATCTTATAATAACAACTATGGATCTTAAAGTGCATTCCCTTCCATCATTACCTTAATAGCATACTTTTAATGGTAGCCATTGTTTCGTGGATATTTCGCGACAAGATATAAAGTAACATTATTTGGTTGGCATAAACGCGTGCTCGCTAGGACACAGTAGCAGTGGCAAGCAGCCTGGTCTCCATGGCAACGAGTCAAGAGTGACGTCACCACAGCTCTAATATCTAGCTGGCTGCTCTGTGTTATGTCGTGCAACAAGCTCGACCCCGCGAGATCCAAATCGAGGCCTCCCGGCCTACAAACGTGTATGACAGGTTGCTCAGCCTGCTCTTGACAGGGGGCGAGGGAGGTGCCAGGTCGAGTTTGACACGGGTCATAGAAGAGCAAAACCAAAACGAGTCTCAAGACGTAGAATTCACAAAATTAGGTATTTACTGTCAGTTGTTTGGGTTGTATCAAAGTTACACCAATTGGGTTGTTATTCTAAATTACTAGTACGTTAGTGTTAAAAATAAAGGTATAGTGCACCGCACGGACTTTCTACAGTTTTTTAATCTTAAAATGCACATTATTTTAATAAAAACTCGTAAGATTTGTGAAACGAAATAATAAGCCTAAACATTGTTGTAGAAACACTAGACCAAGGATCATAAATAAAATAATAGATTGTTACTTATTTACTATATGGCGGTAAATCTAGGAACACAGTTACAGAAAAATTGAGAACAGAGAAACATCTTTGTCTACCAAAGAGCATAAGAAATAAATTCATTTTCAAATACCTGAATTTAGAAGTATATACAGTAGCCACATGGCTTCTTTGGTGCTGACTGACAGCTCACAGCTTACAGCTGACAGTCAACATTTAGATATATACATAAATTTTTCCTGTCAGAAGTGACAACTGCTAAACACATGTTTTTGCAGATCATATGGTTCGGCGTAGGGATACATAATTTGGTCTGGTAACTTTTCAAAGCCATCAGCTGTCAGTAAGCACCAAAGAAGTAATGTGGCTACTGTACATACCATATATATTTTCTTATATCTCAGAAATTATTGATTATATAAAAATATATTTCAAATATTTTTTTAAAATCTTTAATAGTACTACGACTTTATAGCTTTAAGTTATTTTGTATCGCAAAAAGTTGCGGAGAAATTTAAGAAAATTGCAAAATCTCCCTAACGTAAATTAATCTTAAAGATATTTTTATGAGAAAATGAGAATTGCCATCTTGTTTATAGTAATAAATGATGTGTAGATATAAGGTTTTATCAAAATCGTTAGAGTGAGTTTCATGAAAATAGATTATTATTATTATTATTATTATTAGCACCGCGTCTTACTACCCGTTCGGGTTATACGCATTTACGCTAATGTGTAATGGTAGGGT
>CABFVX010010843.1:0-12636 GCA_902151425.1 Timema shepardi | reverse complement strand
AAAAAGTGGTCTTTGGAAGGTACTCTGTCTGTGTGTCTGTTTAAACTTAAAATTTAAAGTAGTTTATTAAAGGGCGAAAAGAGAAAATATTGATTTTCTCATAATTTCCATATCTCCGTAGCTACTAGAGATATTAAATAGCTTATCATTGAAAAATTATGTTACTATTGAAATTAAAAAATACTTTTTATGTGAAATATATTTTTATAAAACCAACGGTTTCCGAGATATTGGCAAATATATTAATACCATTTTGTAAGCTTTAGTAGTAATTCAAGTTATTCGAACACCAAAGTTTTATTGCATTCTTTTAATAAGTGTATAAACATAAGTTATAAATATTGATTCAATTATTTCAAATAATTACAGTTCTCGAGTTATAAGCAATCAAACTTAATATTTTATCCATTTTACGTACTCATATTAAGGTAAAGTAGTTAATGCATGGTGATTTTATATTTTATCTAGCTAGACATGCATATGAAGTGTATGAAATGAAGCATTTATAATATTTTAAATAAAAATAGTTTTTAATCTATTAGATATTTAAAATTTGTAAAATTACTTCATTTTTTGTCTTATTCAATTACTTTTCGTTTTATACCTCGATAATTATATATTATATCATTTTGTAGTATATAATGTCATTATTTCCAATTTGTTTGGTTTATTAACCTAACTCTACTCTTTTATTTTATTATAGACACCGAATTGATCAATGCAAATGTAAATTTGTTATATCTATTTCCTGAAACTTCTTGCTTTGACTGTACCTACTAATATCTCAGACAAGCCAACCAAGGAAGGATCGGGCTAACCCGAATAACGATTCTTCTTGAAGTGCCTATTTTTTTAGCACCGCATCTTACTACCCGAGTGACGAGTTGTGACATTTATTTTGTCTTTTTTTTTTACCTTCCTATGGTAATTTGGCACGTGGATAATATTTATTGTGTTATTTTTGTTCTTCAACTAAAAGTGTCAAAGAAATTCATCACTTGGTACATCAAAATGCGTCTTGATTTTAAACCTATTGGTTATTGAATATTATAATTAACTCCATGAATGTATATATATATATATATATATATATATATATGAGTAACTTTTATAACTGGTTTAAATTGACCATTAAACATTATATAAAAACTTGTGTCTGAAATATATTGAATGGCATATAAGTACTGTGTTTCTTTAGATATTTTCTAAAAAATATTTTAATTTAGCGCGTTTATTGAACATTGCTGAGTTCAACCCTAAAAAGCAACGTGCATAAAAACCAAGAAAACGAAATAAAATGGCGAACTCTAACAAGAATCGATATAAAGTTAAAACAATGAAATATTTGACATACGATGTTTCCAGATACGTAATAAACTCTTAACAAACTTAGAAGGTTGCGTCTATACAGTAGAACTCCTCTTATCCTAGCTCTAGCCATCCAGATCGCCAAATATCTGGCTCTCTATCAGGGGGAAAAAATACCTTACAGAAGAGTACGGAAATTGGTCACGCTGCGTTGTTGCGAATGGCGATGGTATTCGCCGGCCGGCCGCTCTGCCATTCCAAGGCCAAATGCCAAATGCCCACCTCCCGATTCAAATTCATTGTACTCTTGTTTATAGTATCAATAGGTTTAAACTTACTGTATTTTTTACTACAGTACTATAATGTGATTCCCCTTTGCTGTATTATTGCAAAACCAATAAAAATAAATGATGCCAAGCTCCGAACGGAATTGTTTGAAAATGGAGATATTTACTCAAAAATCGCAATATATGTGAAACGAAGTAATATACACTAGCAAACCTAAGCATATATTTCACTACACCTATGTAAAACATTTTTATTGTCCCGGTTTAAATTTTATAATTTTATTTTTAAATAATTAATGTCCTCATTCGTATGTTTGGACCGATAAAAGAGGATCATTATTGGATTCTCGAGAGTCAACACTTCGTATTAAGATTTCGACATCAGGTTAAAATTTTCGACATTCTATTAGGTGTTGCAAATCTTCATACGGTCGCATTGCTATTAAATTCCTCATTTATAAATTTGACCAATAAAAAATGTAAATATTGACTCTTGAATCTAAAATGGAGATAGATCATTGTTGTTCCATTTTTTAAGAGTTTTAAGTAAAAACAACAAACTTTTTAAGATACTTTATTTAATTACTCTATTGCATTGGAGAATTATTGTGTTAAAACTCAAGTAGTATCTCTTTACAACTAAAGCTCACAAAATTGTATTAATATATTTGCCAATATCTTAGAAAATGTTTTTATAAAAATATACTTCACATAAAAGTTTTTAATTTTTAATAATACTACAATTTTGCGGAGATACAGAAGAGCTTCTGTAAAGTACCCTAAAATTCATTTTCATGGTAAAATGAAAGTAGCCAGTTTATTTAAAATACTAATCGCCTAGATGCGAGTTTTAATCAAAATTGTTAGAGCTGATTTTGATAAAATCGATTTTTTTCTTTTCGCCCTTTATCAAACTACAATTAATTTTAAGTTTAAACAGATACAAAGACGGCATTGCAAATACTAAGTTTTAGGGTTCGGAGGTCATGAGACTGTGACATCTATCAACATTTCGGGTTAGATTTTTTTACGGTCGCAATACTTAACCTTTTGTGTTCGAAAAGATTGTATATATGCTTCAAAAAAAATATTTGTATTATAAATAATCCTACATATTGGTAATGATAAGTAATTTTATATCTCAAATGGCTTANGCTTCAAAAAAAATATTTGTATTATAAATAATCCTACATATTGGTAATGATAAGTAATTTTATATCTCAAATGGCTTAGGCGAGATTATAAAAAAAAAAAAGATAAAATATGCATCAGACCGAAGCCCTTAAAATAATTTTGCTAAAATATTCAAAGTAGCCATTTTGTTTGAGATATGAATAAATGTTTAGAAATAAAATTTAAACAAAATAGTTTGAGCTGATTTTGAGAAAATCAACTTTCTTTTTTCACCCTTAAGTAAACTAACCTTATTTTTAGGGTTAAATATCCAATTCAAAAAAACCTTTAGACAACCCTATGAAAATTTTAGATACCAAGTTATAGCCTGATCGGTAAAATATTTTAGGCTCTAGTTGGAGGTACGTACAAACAGACAGACAGACAGACAAATTCAAAAACAACTTTTTGGATTCGGGGGTCATTAAAAGTCGAGATTCAACAAAATCTTGAGTTTGATTTTTTTGACGATCACAATACTTTCTCTATCTGTAAAATAGCGAGAAAGTAAATAGTGATTTTAAAGTAAATTTTGACGTTTTAGCCTTAATCAAATGATTAATCCAATCATCCGGATTTCTGCATATTCGTATCACGTCCGGCACTCATTAATCCGGATGGTTGGAGCTCTACTGTATCATTTGATTAAGATATAATAGCTCTCTACTTGTTGGAATTGGTAAGGAACTACATCATACATTTAAATTCACCACGATGAGTTTTGGTTTGAGTACTTAATTGAATAATTACAAATGAACATCAACATATATAAGCTTCAAATCATTTTAATGACGGGAATATGCGTTTGTAGAAGAATACAATTTAATTATTTAAATTGGTTGAAAAATCACACTTGGACACTAGAATAAAATTTATTCCGGGATTTTAGCGCGTCAATGTTCTAGCCCTGAGCTTTCCAGGATTCGTTCCACACTCATGATCTCATAACCACGTGAACTGGCGATACAAAAGTGTAGTCAGTTTAGTCAGTTCAGATTATAATATATAGCTTGTCTAAATATTATAGTATATGCATTTATCAAGGGTACTGCAATAGATATTATTATTTTTACTACCCGTTCGGGTTTTACGCACTTACGATCATGTGCAACGGTAGGAGGATTGTGAGATTTAATGCAGGACCCACAGATTAACGTGGAATCCGAACCATGGTGGAAGCCTGGCAGTCCACACATTCACAAGTTGTGATTAATACACGTCTTTTCAGAGGTGAAGGAAGGGTTTGGAAATCAGATAAATCCGTGCAAGGATCGAGGTAGATCACATTATTAGGTGAACCCATTTTTATTAACTTTTCTAGTTGCCGAATAATTATCTTATTAAAATCAGTGTAAATCATACATTCAACTTATCCACTAAGAATGTTAGTTTGAATTACAGCTTCAACTCAGAACCCACTGTCGTTTGTTGTTCCGGGGCCTGGTTACCGCTGGTTCATAATATTCTATTGTTTGATGTCCTGGGACCTGGTTACTCGAGTAGGACATGAGTTGTATCAACTGGTTGAACTACTATATATTAGGACAACATGATCGAAAGCCAAATGGTTGACCCAAAAAAACCAACTTAGAAAATTGAAGCCTTACTAATGATTTTAATCCACAAAATTAGCGTAACTCGAACGTATAGTAAGACGTGGTGCTAAAAATAACCCCACTAAATTGGTCATTTTTTCCCTAGCTTCTCAATTCTCGTTTGAACTATACTCAGGATCAGGAATGAGAAAGGTAGAATTTAAGAAAATATGCAATCATTTTCGTGGAGGGATAGTGAATAAGCTTTTAGGGGGAAAATACCTCTGTAAATATGACCGGGATTCTAGCCCTAATCTCAACACCGGAAATCCAGTACAGTAGAATAGTGACGCATTGAACCATGTGACCACAAATATGGGTATTTATTAGAGTTTTAAATTATATTAAGAAATATTTCATAGACCTTACTTACTATTTTCCGTTTACGACTATTTGTCGAACACGTTGTTTGCAATGTATTAACATGTAGGTCAATTGTTTCATTGAATCCATCTCAACTTTAGTATACCAGTAGGTTCTCTCGTGTCGATCAGTTGTATATCTTATCACATAGTCTTAAACGTGTCGATCACTTGACGCACTCAAGCTTTAAAATATTTTTATTTATTTGGTCTACCAGTTGGCTGCTGATCACTTTGCCTTCTTATGCATAATCTTGTTGACCTGTTGGTCCCAGTCTTGTAGGCCATTTGACCTACGTGGCATTCAGAGATTTTTACAGATTGTCGGCCGGTTCGTAAGGTGCCCATGAGCTTTTAACTAATATAATTATAATGAAAAGTAATACTTTTTTTTACTACAAATAAATAGCTCTAAAACCTGCTCCGGCACTAACTTGGTTTCTAAGGTGTCACTATAGTCGTAGATCGTAGAGTAGATCGTTAAAGACAGGGAGATCATTGTTCGTTCTCGTTTGGGTGTACTGAGGGTAGTTTTATTATAAATTGTTTCCCACTCTCTCTACGCAAATGCACTTCCGTTAAATTCATCTTTCTTAATCCTTAACTAATTAGCGTTATTAATACATGTGTGTACAACCGAGAGGATAGTAAGTTTCGTTGCTAAAAGAGTAATAAAAGAACCCTTACACTTTCACCACTCAAATTAGTTCATTAAATTGCTTAGTAATGCACTTTCTTTCTTCTAAGAACACTTTTTGTAAATATAGACCTAATATTATTCGGTACAATAAATACTTTGTGACACGTGTAGTGAGTTAATTATTTAAAATTATTAATAATCTATGAATTGGTATCGAGGATTCAATGTCAAGCCAAACTCCCAGATGAGCCATGTGGTGACAATTCATTTTCTAAATTACTAAATAACAGCGACGTTCCTTAGCGTAATAAAAAGACATGACAGCACTTTTGGGAACAAAGAGCTGGCAACTCCAACTCCTTCTGCCAACCCCCCTCCCCGCCACCCCTCCCTCTTACACCACTACACCGCCCTTCAACCACGTTAAAAATTCCTTGTCTAAATGTTATAGCTTACTCATTATAGGAAAAACTCGTTGGACGAATCACGCAATAATTATCCCATGCCATAGATTAATTAAATATAAGTAAGGCTCTCAAAAAGTTTGTTATTTTTCCTTGAACATCATAGGAGAAATGTTTCGACAACAATGATATATCTCCATTTTAGACTCAATAGTCAATATTTACATTTTTTATTGGTCAAAATTTATAAATGAGGAATTTAATATCAATGCGATGACATTAAGATTTGCAGCATCTAATAAAATGTCGAGAATTTTAACTGGAAGCTGATATTTTAATACTAAGTGTTGACCCTTGTGAACCCAATATTTATCTTTATCAGTCCAAATATTCAAATGACGACATTAACGTCTTAAAAATAAAACCATTAAATTTTTTAATTTAAGATTTAAAATCGGGATTCAGAAAATGTTTTACTAATTATGGTGCAATTTATGCTTAGGTTTGCTAGTGTATATTATTTCATTTCACATATATTACAATTTTTGAGTAAATATCTCCATTTTTAAACAGTAGAGCGAGAAAGTCCGTGCAGAGTTTCGTACCATTTATTTTATGATATGATGAATTAAAGAAATACGTATGATGGTTTTGGAACTGTGTTTATTTCAATTTATTGCTTACTAGAACCAGTAGTGTGTAAACAAATACGATAAAAACTGTCTCACAAACAAAAAACAAACGTTTGTTCATAAGGATCGAAATGTTAAATTGGTCATCTAATATGTTTAAATAATAAGTAGACAAATTTAACAATTTGATCCTTATGAATAAATGTTCACACTAAACATATTATACGGTTCTTCTTAATTTGATGTATTTTTGTTTTTTGGTAAATTTACGTACTGTAGGTTATGAAATATTATTATTTTTCTGAAAAGTATTAAATCATTTAAATTTATGGTGAAGGTAAAATAAAAGTTAATGATTTTATTCTACTGTAAGCTGATCGTTTAACTGAGAGAAATTCACCGTCACGTAGATCTTTTTATCGTGTAGCTCAAGAATGTGGAAAATGGAAGTGTTCAAGCGAAGTAAAAGGTCATGGGGGAACATAATGAGATCGCAGTGCTAGCAGCATTAGCTCATAATCCTCAGATAGGTTCTCGTGCGATTTCTAGCGATTTAGGAATATCCAATAATAGTGTGCTCATACTGATGAAGTGTTAGAAATGTCATCCTTACCACGTGTCATTGAATCAAGAGCTTCATGGAGAAGATTTTCTCAATCTAGTGGCATTCTGCCAATGGGTACTTGAACAAGTAAGAATGAATAGGAACTTTTTTTTCTTTAAGTGTTATTCTCTGATGAATCGAGCTTTAAGAATCATGGGATAGTTAACAAACACATCCTGTATTATTGGAGTGTAGAAAATCTAGGGTGGCTGCGTCAAGTTGAAAGATATTGAACATTTGGTACGGACTAATCGGAGACCAATTTATTATCCCTTTTTATTGATGGTACATTGAATGGAGACAAATACAGAATCTTTCTAGATCAAGGACTGCTGTTGCTGCTAGAAAATTTAAACCTACAAGAAAGGCAGATCATGTAGTTTCAGCATGGTGGTGCCCCTGCCCAACAAAAATATACCTCGGGTGAAAAAGTGTTTCAGACAAATGTTACTTTTTTGTGGAATACGATTTTAAAAAAAATACAGGGTCCCATTTGAAAAACCGTAATTGACTTTGAGATGACCTTGAAGACATCCACTGTCATTTTGTAGGGTTCTTAAAACCAAGATATTTTGTTTGAAACTTTTTAATGAGTTTTTTCTGAAATATATGTTGCTGTACCAACTTAAAAAGCCACCATGTATATATTGTTTGTTTAATAATGATGCATTCTCAAACTTCCTGTATTTAAATTGATTGAGATAAAAATCGTGTTTTTTAAATCATAATGCTAAACGAGTATACGTTCATTTCGATATTTCTATCTATTTATGATTGGCACACTATCATATTTTTAAGCTATCATTAGAGACCAATATGAGCACCCTGCGCTACGTCAACTTAGTTTCTTAAATGTTGGCCTGATTCCTCACGTGTATACGGTCGTTTTATAAATAGCTGAACGAGTATTAGATTTAATTTTTTTCTCTAATATTTTTTATGATCCAACCAATCCAAATTTCAAATGCCGTGTTTACTTCATCTTTTGAATTAACTGTTTATCAAAAAGAAGTAAACAATATAAATTGTTCCGCATTCAAAACAGGGAATTTTAAAAAAAAGTATTAAATTTTCTTTGCGATACTTATCGTTCACTTTTTGAAACGAATAATAAATTTGTACACGACATATAGCAGACAAAACATTCAGCCTCAAGAAATATTTTTTCACAGTGAAAGGGGGGAAATCTCAAATTTCACCAATGTTTTAGGGTATCAGACCCCAGAAATATAGATTTAACTAAAAAAAAACCTTAAACTCCTTTATGGATTCCTAAAAATACATTAATTTATATGCTGGTGGGTACTTTTTCTAAAGTCAGTAAGATTTACTGTAGGCCTACATTAATGTGCGGCCTTATAGGTAATCCATGAAGTGAAACGTCCCTCTTCAACGTAAAATCTACCAAACCATGGATGGCTACGTGGGATTTGTGATTGCGAAAATTATTTTAGTGGGATTTGCGTCCTTCACATTCAAATTTGTAAAACTAACCACGTTTAAATAGGGATTATATTTTGGAAAGTTATTTAGGTCTGCGACCTGAGATTCTATAGTGACAATGTATTAACATTTTGAATGCCTCCTCAAAGTGATTGCTCAAGATATTGAGGTGTTAATTTTGATAAGATGGATAAGGACACTCATGTGAGATCAGTTTCAAAAGAAACATAATTTTAGTGATAATAGACGTGTATAGTATATCACCATGGATTGCTGGTTGTACGATAAAAATAAATGTTTATTCAACTAAAATTTACAAAGAAAGACTCTCCAAATACCTCAACATTAGCTATACAAGATATCATATAGAGAAATATCTCACTATTATTTCATGTAAGAAATCATATAACCAAATATATCACTAATAAACAATATAGGAGATAACATAACCAAATACATTACTAATAGGTTATATAAGTGATACACAATCAAATATATTATTATTAAGCTATGTAAGATATCGAGTCAATATTATGCTATAAAGAAGATCACGTAACCAATTATTTCGCTACCAAGCTATATAAGAAATCACATCACCAAATACCAAATAATTTATATGAATATTAAATAACCAAATACCGTAAAGGCAATCCATATAAGATATTATATAACCAAATACCTTATAGGTAGTCTAGATAATATAGTATATAACCAATTACCTAAATGGTAATCTATATAAGATATCATATACCCTAATACCTTAAAGGTAAACCATATAAGATATTATATAACCAAACACCTTAAAGGTAATTTATATAACATATTATATAACCTTATACCTTAAAGGTAGTTTATATAACATATTATATAACCTTATACCTTAAAGGTAGTCTATATAAGATGCTATAAAACCAATTACCTCCCTAGTAAGCTATATAAGATATCACATCACCTAATAAATCCGTAGTAAACAATAAGAGAGATCACATGACCAAATGTCTCATCAGAAAGTTATACAAGAGATCAAATGACCTAATACTCTTGGGAGGTGTTGAATGGACCTACCGGTGAACTGGTGCTGCTGACGGTGGAGGATCCTAGCAAGCTATCGATTGTGTGTGCAACATGCTTGGACAAGACAGGTGTAATGGGAGAGAGCTGCTGAAGTTGTTGTGGACCAGGAAGCAGGAGCGACCTCAGCAATGTATTTGATGGGCTCTGAAGCTGAAGTTCCTCTAAATACGGTTTGGTGTGCAAATCAACCGACTGGGTGACAGAAGACTCTATGGAGGTTGAAGATGCTTCTACCAACTGCTAGGAAAGATGAAAACTTTTATACATGATAATCTAACTGGTTAATGGTGAAGAAAGAAGCACTTTAGAGGTAATTTATCTGAATTTGAGTGGAAGTAGAGTGGGACCCTATTTTGGAAAAACCAACAACAGTAGACCCGACCGGTATTTGAGCCCCATTCTACCCGTTACCAGCAGTCCAGTCTAAAAAGAGTGAGAGACATTCGATACTATACTCGTCACCAGACGTCAAGTCTAACATGAGAGAGACCTTAGAGCTTTCGGCCACGGAATAATATATGTAATGTATTGATTTCTCGATAACATTACACTTCTTTGCACGTTAGGTTAGTTCGTAAATGACCTCTATGTTAAATGTGATTGTTTATAAAATAGAATATGAATAAAAAGATTAATTTAAACGAAGTGAAAGAGGCAATGTGAGTGCAAGTACAAGAAAAATGGCAAACGAAAGATAATTTGTAACTAGTGTGAACAGGGGTTAAAAAAAATCTAGGTGATAAACTCCATATATATATATATACCCTATTTCTCAGTGCGCCCTGTAAGAATTTGAATCTTAACCTCCCTTCCAATAACCACATAATTTAAATGGTTCTTATGTCTTAGACGGCATGGTCACTTGTAAGAGTAGAATCCATGTTTAGGCCCCTGTATAATGTCATGAGGGGCGTGAATGTTTAAAAATTCTCCAACAACTACTTTCTAACAAAGCGTTGAGATGACTTGTTACCGCATTCAAGAACGTCAAGATGTATTTAACAAATTATTGTTCACAAAGAAACAATAAATGTTTTATAAAAATAGAATTGACAAGGTGTCCTTGGAGCTCACATACATGCGGTCGAAGGCATCAATCTCGTCTTGTATAGTCTTACGGTGACAAGAGGTTATACTATGAATCTCATTTTGGTGTATTGAGGTGTTGTTTATTTATTAAATGGACTCACTCACTCAACACAGATGCGGGTACAATTGCATGAAATTGTACCTTAGAGCTCCGTATTCTGTTAATGTATCTATAAAGAAATAATGTTAATAAAACGCGGTGCAGTAAAGAGACAAAGTATTACCCAAAGCTTGTGGTGACCGTATTTACTTTTAGAAAAAGCAGGACTGGAAATTTATCAAACACGCCACGCATATGCATACAGAATGGGATAAAGAAAGTAGAAAGAACAAAAATAATGGTGAAAGCGAGAACATAATAATCTAACTTGAAAAATATTTTTAAAATATCACTTTACATTTCTAATCCAAGGTATCACTTATTTTCATGAAGTCAAATAACTAAATTAACATTAGTTGAATCGACAGTTTTGAAGGATAAATATTGTCAATAAAAACTGTTTGTTCAGATTTATATATATTTTTTTACTACATTATTGATTATAGTTAAATCTAAGAGGTTGGTTGCAAATAGCTACAAACTAATACGTTGGTAAACAAGTTGTAATAATACGTAACATTAAAATTAAAACAAATCAAAACAAATAACGGCAATATCAAGAAAGATCTTTGAGAGACGTATGTATTGGAACAGAAAAATTTATGTTTATACTGATTTGGGTAGTATGACCACTGTGAAAGATCTTTTATTCTACTAAAATATAACTATTCTATATATAAATATAACTTAAAAGTAGCACCCTGTAGGACGTTCCTTAGGCTAGTCTTGTTAAATTTGACGTATTTTATCTTATTTGAAACTAGGTAATTTTGGAAGTACGTTGTTAAATAACAAGACGTATTAGTGTACTTCCTCCTGTTCTACAATACAATAGGACAACTTTACTGTTTTCTTCTAAGCGGTGGAACTTACTCTACAATCAAGGACTAGAGTTTAGTGTGGTTTCGTTGGTTTAGTTAGTTTGTGGTACGTTGTTTCTTCATACGACTGTCTAAAATGTAACACCACAAAACCCGCTCCGATGGCCACATGGTCTAACGCGTTACTCTCTTAGTAGACTAGATTGACACCGACGAGGAGATCAAGATTCCATTTTAGGTCTGGTATAGTGAGGATGGTTTTTCCAAAAAGGATTTTCCACTCATACTCTATGAAAATGCTGGTACACTTCCTCTAAATTATATCCTTCATAATCTCTTAAACCATTAGAATAATAAGTATATAAGCGTACAAACAGAAAAATAAGTAAAACCCGGTGCTAAAAAATAATTGTAAGTCAGTAAACTAGTCTAGAATATGGCACTAAAAATTCTTTGAGCAATGCTATAGGAAAATAAATACCACCATACATTTAATTTTAAAATTTCCAACAAAATAATCAAAGATATAGTACAAATTTCATAAAAGAACCTTTAAGAAAAGAGGGTGACCTGGCGGTCTAGGGGTAAGGTGTCAGACTTCTGTGTTGGCAGCCGGGGTTTAACCCTTGGTACTGGAATAGATTTATCTGATTACCAAACCCTTCCTTCACCTCTGACAAGACATCTTGTGAATGTTGGGAATGCCAGACCTCCACCGTGGTTCGGATTCCACGTTAAACTGTAGGTCCTCCATTTAATCTCACAATCACCCTACCATTACACATTAGTGTAAGTGCGTATAAACCGAACGGGTAGTAAGACGCGGTATTAATAATAATAATTTAAGAAAATACAGTATAAATACTTTTTTCCGTATTAATATACATTTTACCATATTGGTGTAATTTTATTGGTATATATAATATATATCAGAAGTGACATAAGCAAACCACATGACTTGACGTATGAATACATGAAAGCCGATCTAGAAGAACTGCTCTTTAATCTTACCTTGGGCTATTATTTGTCGTGAACGGTCAAGAAAGAAACGGATGTATTTATATAAAACAAGATTACCTCACTGGCGTTGGCCACCACGACTTT
>CABFVX010010842.1:0-12645 GCA_902151425.1 Timema shepardi | reverse complement strand
TCATTAAAGGTCCCTGATGATTTATTTGTATATTTATCTTTGTATAACACACTCGCTGTGGTGATATTTTGGTCTGATAGGGAAAGGAAGCTACCACCACAGGGGAGGGTTGATTTTATTTTTTCCATAGGAATATTAATTTGTGACATATAATATGTGTATCTGTATATATGTATATATACAGTGCCGTCGAGAGCTAATAAGGGCCCAGAGGCAAATAATTTGTCTATTCCATTAATATAATGGGCAACTTTTCAGACTCCTCTCAAAAAGAAAATAAACTCAAAAACTGTGCACTTATTAGAGGTTATATTTTTATGTAAATAGTAAAATTAGTATATAATTTTTAACAATGATTTTTAAAAAAATATTCCAAAAGTTTCTCCCTAGACAATTTATTTACCATCCAACTATACAGGATGATTTTTCAGAAATACAATTAACATACACACATTTGAAACACATATTTTAACTGTTAGAGGCCAAAAACAAACAAGTGAACACACGACAGACGTGACATACACGTACAGCGCCCCCACCTACCATCGGGAATAACTACCCTACTATCCCGCGCACCCGTCAAACTGTCCCTCCGACCAACCAACCATTCCCAGGCCCATCAGCTAAACAAACCGCAGAGGCCACCTCCATCTACCACTCCTATACAAATATTACGGTAGGTCACAAAAGACAGCCACAAGAAACAGGGCCGGTCTAAGGCAAAATTTGTGTTTGTGCAAAACTCACATTTTGCGCCACCCACCCTCTCCCCACCACCATCTGGAAGAACTGTGAAAAATACTATATAAGGCCATTTTAAAACTAGACCCTATATATACCATTTTGAATGTTCTTTCTCAAATATGTTACGCAGCTGAGATTGTCTTTCCTCAGAATTTGGGAAATATGTTCCTTCATAACAGGATTTAATTTTGAAATCAACTCTACGAGCCCGAGAAAATTTCCATTGTTTTTGCTGTAGAGGGTTTCATATGTTCCTCGAAAAGCCATGTTGTGTTGGGCAAGGTGGCAAGCTGGCAAGATATCTCGCAAGGACATTTTTCTGTCGCTATTTTTCCTGAGCAATTAACCTTTGATTTTCACCATAAATTGCCTTGCCAGTTAAACCTCCTTTCTGCTTTAACTAACTTTTCTTAACACTTTAAGNAGCAATTAACCTTTGATTTTCACCATAAATTGCCTTGCCAGTTAAACCTCCTTTCTGCTTTAACTAACTTTTCTTAACACTTTAAGTGGTTAAGGACGTCTCATGTTGGGAAAGAGTTTTTACAATGTGCCTTCAATCACAGTTTCCATTTTCATCAGATAATGTACAGTAGCCCCATGGCTTCTTTGGTGCTGACTGACGGCTATAAAAAGTTACCAGACCAAATTACACATCCCTACGCTAAACCAGATAATCTGCAAAAACATGTGTTAAGCAGCTGTCACTTCTGACAGTAAAAATGTAGGTATATACCTAAATGTTGACTGTCAGAAGTCAGCTGTGAGCTGTCAGTCAGCACCAAAGAAGCCATGGGGCTACTGTAGTGCTGGTGTTTGCCGTGTTAAATACCTTTCAGCAAAAATTGTATACACTTCCCTTAGACTGGGAATACATTAGCCATCGTATTCTAATTTTCTCGCCATTGGAAGCATGCTGATAGTAAAATACATTAGAAAATTATCTTTTTGCACCGTGTTTAGGGTAGTTGTCTAGCACTTTTGAGATTGGTCTTTGCGAAATAATAAAATCACGTTCAGTCACGCTTAGCACTTTGGGCCAATTAGCCGGATCTTTCAATTAGTCACATGAATTATTCATTTCTTGGATTGTATCAGTAACATAAATCTTATCACTGTGATCAGTACTTTCCGTGGTGTTAGAATTATTGGCATTAGTATTTATTAAATCTTCTGAGCAATCTTATTCCTCCTTTGAACGCTGTTTCAACAGATGATCATCGTTATATTGAGTTTCAATTTCATTTTCACTTTCTTTACTAGTGCTTGCCTTCATTAAATAATTACAAATTAGTTTAGCGCTTGACATAGTTTCTTCTAACGTTTTTGCTTTCCATTTTCTATTTTCAGCTGCAGAAATTTGGAAAACATTTTAGTAACCGTTTTAAAAATAGATGTAATATTATTTAAAAAAACAGAAACCACAAAAATTAAAAACATAACAATAACAGCAATACAGCATACGACACAATACACTTCACAGAGTACAGTACCTACTAAAAAGGTTTGCACCAAAATAATAATTGAAAACAAAACTTAAGTGACATTTCACAACACTATATAAACTAAAAATAATAAGTAGCTAATCTAATTTCAACACGCTGAACTATAAATAAAGCTAGTAAGCGATTGTCAATAAATCACTCGCACGGAGGTTAGGTGACTGACTGAGAATAAAAACTAACATCACACCCATCCTCCATCCCCTGCCGCCCACCAAGTGTTCAGCCTAAGCCTAACTCATAGATCGTACAGTCTCGACCCGGCAACTAGATAGTCCCGTCACCAATGTAGTTGACGGGGGTACGTCGCACCAAACAACCTTCAAAATATATTTACTTTGTTGATGTATTATAATGCACTAATTTGAAATTTAAAAAAAAACTCTATTGGGCATGGATGTAAATATTAATTTAAGAAATAAGCATTCTTCTTATAAATTACTTTATTTAATTATACTTATAGTTTCCCAGATAAAAACAAAAGATATTAATCTTTGGGCCATTTGAACGCCCCCCCTGGATTGTTTGTGTGTGCGGTTGTCATTGATCTCTATAATATAACTGGATGGACACACACACACACACACACATTGCCAAGGACAAAAGCGTGACGTTAAAGTTTATCATCTGCTACACTGTGGGGGGGACAGATTTAACGGTTTCTCTCAATGTTCTTATGCGAAAACATGTATCTGATGAATAAAAGGGTTATTGTTTGAAAATAATAAAGTATTATACCACAATTTATTGAAAAAAACATTTGCATTAAAGGACATACAATTCAGTTTTACAGGTAATACAGTACAAATACGAATAAAATCTTTAACATATTTAAATAATTATGTAGTTATCATCAATATTGTTTACAGTCTGACAAGACTACACTTATATTTAAAGTTGGTTATTAGCTTATATATTGGTTTCATAAACCATATTACATTGAAAGTTCGATAAATATAATGAATAAATTATCATAAAATTTGATTATATTTGTTTGAATGACAATCTTTGTGTAGAAGTCTTACGTTTAAATGATAATTTAGGTTATAGGCTTATAGGAAGTACTGTATCTATTGAACCCTGTTTTAGTAATAATTCCAATCTGTAAGGATTTATTTCGTACCAGAATACTATCGTATGTATACTATTTTTGTAGGATAAACGGCCATTTAGAACGGAAGTAGAAATTTACTTCTGGAAGGTCTCTTATTCTACCTAAACACAACTATAGGGTAGGATTCTGGTACGAGATAAAGCCTTACAAACGAGCTTCCTTCAAAAATCATATGTTATATTAGGCTACTTAAACTTATTTAAAGAAAAAAATTAACCGATTTTGGCCTTTGTTTTGTTCTTCAAAGCTTTTAATAACATATTTATTTGATTTAACTAATCACACATTAATTTATTTCATATAGTCAATTAAATTAATGAACGATGTCGAAATGCCACATTGCCTTGTATGGGTGCAAGAGAGAAGGAGATACCCGAAAGTTTCATTCTCGCTTAGACAATGGTATGCAGACGACAGCTTGAAAATTTCAGCCACAGATGTCCATCCAGTTATAATATAGAGATCAATGACGTTTGCACACGCCTCAGACCGGCCCTGACAAGAAAACACCACTTCCCCACTCTCAGACTTAATAGAACTCACCAACCTATTCAAGGACCTAAACATTTCTAGAATACTCACACACTTCAGACCTTACCTGACTAGATCCAGATAGGCGACAGACAAAACCGAAAAACGTATGATACTGCTAAAGGGACTGACTGAATACTTTTCGAACGACTATGACTAACACAAACGTGGCAGTGACGAAAGGCATACTTCGGGTTTGTATATGGAACGTGAACGGAATACCCACGCAAGCTAAGGAGCTAGAAGATTTTTTTAAAACCTATTCAATAGATATTGCCCTAATAAATAAGACCAAACTAAACCCAGAGAAAAAATATACTCTTACGGCTACAATATTTATAAAAATGATAGGCCCAAGCCATGGGATGGGGCACGGATATAATGATCAAGACCCATCTACTTCACTACCAACATCATTTTAAAAAGCTCCATAATATAGAATCTACTGGAATAAATGTAAATCCTAACGGTTGGAGTGTCCGATTCTCAGCCATATACAAGCCCCCGACTAAGTCGCTACTACCACAAGACTTAGAAGTAATCACAGACGCAAACAAACTGTTTTTGGCGGGTAATCTTAACTCTAAAACACAATTTGGAACAGCCGAGCAACAACCGGGAACAGACGAATATTGGTAGACCACGCCGACACTCATGACTATGTAGTTGTTTGCCCAGACGAACCTACATGTTATCTCTCAAATTTTCTACACATACCCGACATCATAGACGTGGCATTGACCATAATTGGTGTAACCGCTGAGGATATGATGATATTAAAGGAGCTGGATTCGGACCAAGATCATATATTGTGTGAAGTTAAGATGAACACTAACTTTGAGATAAGGGGACTCAAACAAACACAGCAACTTGTGACTGGGCTGAGTTTAGGCAGACATTAGTGGATACATTACCAGAAATACAGGATATAGAGACAATAGAACCGGCAGAGGCTACCTTACAACTTTTCACGACTACTCTGCAAGAAGGCTACAGGGTAAACACCACTAGAACACCAATATATCATGACCTTCGTCAACAATACCCGGATCCGGACTTTATTATAGCCCAGAATCGGGAAGTGAGAAGGGACTGGCAGACATACAGAACCCCACACCACAGGACTAGCCACAACTGATTCAGAGCCAAAGTGAAGAGGAGGGTCAAGGACATTAGACGAAATAGATGTGACACATACGTCACTGAGGCCGTACTTGACAGAGACAAGTTGTGGAAAGTAACACGACAACTCAGGGGGATTACTAGGATAAAGACCATACCAGCTCTCCATGGGGAACATGGCATGGCTTACGAAAGCATAGAGATGGCTGAAGCCATAGCCGTGGTATTATAGAAACAATTTAAACCTAACGACGAACCACAAGGTCATGACTTTACCAGACACACGACTAGAACAGTCAGGGACTATTTGGAAGTACCAAACGACACTCGAGTAGAGATAATCGCTCTGGAAGAGCTCACTAGTACTATAAAGGACTTACCTAGAAATAAATTGACAGAACACGACCACCTGACTAACGAGGTACCAGAACAAATGCCAGGGAGAGCGATACTAGCGCTATTGGCCCTACTAAACTCATTATTGACACTCTGCTATTTCCCGGCTGACTGGAAGCTGGCTAGAGTAATAACAATCCACAAAAAACTGGAAAGGACTCTATGTTCCCAAATAAAAGAAGGCCAATAAGTTTACTTTCAATACTCAAAAGACTAAAAATAATATATGATAGGCTAGGAGTTATTGTAATAAAGATAAGACCAATGGTAAAGTAATGGTTAGATTAATTCAATTGTACTCACTGTTCAAAGGAGGGCAGCACACAATTCCCATTAAAATATTACTATACAAGCAAATAATTCAACCCATCATTCTTTATAATTGTGTAGTATGGAACTATGCCTCCCAAACAAGCACTCGCAAACTTCAGGTAGCACAGAACAAAATATTAAGCACACTCACTGGGGTAAACAGACACACTGCCTAGCCGACCTACATACGATGAAAAATTACCACCAACTATAAGAAATCTACCAAGACAGAAACAAAAGGTTATATGACCAGACTTAAACGCACGAGAACGAACTTGTTAGAGGACTCGGACAGTTCCACCCAACTGAACCACGACACCATAAACGACCCAGGCTGGCGTAGTTGAGCACTTATTTATTCTATCTATCTAAATGTCTGCTATAACCTAAAAAAAAAAATTAAAAAAAGAAAATTAAAAAAATTATAAAATCCCTTTTTGATAATCCTTGAAAAAATGTATAAATCACTAGAAAAACCTAGAAGTAACATTCCTAGTAGAATTTTTTTGATCAAATACTTGACAATCAGCTAGGCCAGAACGACAGTAGAATCGAAGACAACCTCACCACCCTACCTATCCCATCCTTTTATCCACCCCTTAACCCGACCTTCACGCATAAATCGCACATTTCATGCCATTACTACCTTTGTCACGGCTGGAAGCCACTGGATTAACCAACTTGGTTTTTTACGAGTCAGAGAATAATACTGGCGCTGGGGCCTGCCCCAGATGGAGAATGGAAATGTATCCCCTCCAGATCTAATCCCAAGAAAGGAAAATCCTACCAACCCCAATACCATTCACGGACTTGACCCAACAACAACCTTCATAATTCACCTACAATCACCATCATACCTTAAAACCACCTCCCCTAATCCCAAGAAAAAAGAAATCCTTCCTCTACCTGAGACCCAGCGCAAATTCTCGCGGTCACCAATTTTCATCTCAAGGTGTAATATATATTAATACACCTGTAGTTTTCTTACAGCCTCATTCACTGGTTTCACTTCATCATGTATGCAAATTCATTCACAAGGCTAAGAGTCACGACAGTGACTCGGTACTCGAACAATAAATCAGCCCTTTCTCTTAATGAACTAGATTAGCGCTTCTGTCAATTTAGAGATTCAGAGTCGGGCAACAGCTTTACGGCAAAAATTAAACACTTGGCTGCTACCATCAACCGATAGACGTCATGTTCTCTGGATCCTCTATGTAAGAAATACTTGTTTCACTGCGATGTCGTAAATCTCTCTCAAAGCCGATATTTTTCATATTCACTGTAGTCAGTTTCATCTTCTGTTTTCTTACCTTTAACTATGTAATTATTTCACTCACATAATGTTTTGGTTCAAACTCTATTATTTAAATAGCTGGTCCATTTAACGTGTCCATTTTTGAGATGTTTATAAAGTTATCTGTCCATGAAAACTTATTTGTCTGTGGTTCATCTCTATAATTTAGCATGGGAATCCCCCCAAGATAATGTTAGAGATTTTTTGGACCTAAAAAGGACAGTTTAGTTTTGAGGCAATTTTGTGTCGTTTGACTCGGTGCTTCTCCCATTAAGAGAAGTTGGCACATCCGGGCAACCTTTTAATATTAGGCAATAAGATGGGACTTCATCCCGTTTCTATTCTAAAAGCAAGACAATTATTGTTTGAGAAAGACTCTCAAAAGGGCTGTTCTTTACAACTTTGCTTTGTGTTCAAATTACTTGTCAAGTTTTACGTTGAAATCAACTCCGTTTGATAAAAGTAATGTCTAGGTTAGAATGGTCTGTGATTTCTATGGAGTGAGGATTCTTAGTGTAGTTAGACTATTTTGTTTGAGAACTTTCTAAATTGTATATTTTTGGAAGATAGTCCCTGTGCGTCTTGAAGGTGTTGTTGGGGCTCTAGCCCCATGCATGGCGCCTAGCCTGCCTTTTTATCGTGTTGTATGGGGAAGGTTCGGAGGTTGGGCATCTCCCATCCCATTTTTGCATTGATGACCTTAGGTGAATGCTTTCTGTTAAATAAATTATTAAGGAGATTTTCTCCCTAAGCCGTGGCTTTGATAAAGTGCCCCTTCTCTTGGGGATGATACATTTCGTTAGAAAATTCTGGCTCAATAAATTTTATAGATTTGTAATATTGTTCTTTGTGTTGGGTTTTAAAACTCTCATGTATATTTTGCGGCTGTATGCCGATTTGTCTCCTGCCTGTGGTAAATCCTTTGGTAAGTCAATACCACTCCTGAGTATTACTGTTCAATAAAACATATACGTTTAAATTGGCCTACGCCTTTCTTTATTTTTTCCAGTTTGTTGCTTTTTTATTGTTGAAGGGCACATTTCTTGGTCTAAAAAAACGTTTTCCCACCTTCAAAAATCTGTAACATTCTTTCCAGAGCGGGTATCATTGATAGAAACTGGGTGTTCCCGTGTTGAATGAGTTTACGCTAATGTATCTCGGCATATTCACCAAATTCTTTTAGTTTAGTTACACGGATTGTGTATATGTGGAAGTATTTATAAATCCTCACCAGTAAGGCCTCAATATCGATTGGGAGACTGTCTACTGCAGTTTGCACCCAGTTGTGCACAATGTGTGCTCCACATCCGATTCCATTGATTTCCCGTCCTAGGCTATTATTGAGTCGATGGAAAACATTGTTTTTACCTGCTCTTTTCACACCACCGAAGTTAGTGATGCAGTTATCTCCACAAAAACCAACTACTTTGTTGTTCAAATCGTTTAGCAACAGAACAAAGCATAAGTGATTTGTAAGAATTTCAGATGTTTCACCCGCCACAGATTTGAAATCTAACAGCTTTACTTGCACACATGAATTAGGATTAAAGTAGCGCACAGCAAATTTCACAAGTTTTATATCCTTTCTGTCGGATGCATCCATACTTACAGATACGTAGTTTGACTTGGTCAAGTCTTCTTTAAGCTCTTCTTGAGCTAAAGGAGCTATGACATTTAAAATTATTGCCTCACACTTAGTTTTTCCGAGTGAGAATTTAGGTTCAACAAATTTAGAAATTAGTTTTGATGAACAAGAAATCGAATTGAAACTTAGGCTATGGTTAGCTGTGTGGTAAGCAAATGTCGCCTCTTTTGCTGCTAAGTCTAAGTTATTGTCATTAGAACTCGCAGTCTTAAAAAAACTGGTCAATTTTAATGCAGCAGCACATGCTAAGCTCTTTTTGTGTTTACTCGACTGCCAATGATCTTTTATATCGGATCAACCACCGTGACCATACCGAAAACTCAGAATTACAATGTGAACATTTAACTCTATCGTCTTGATGTTGATTACCAGTACCAGTACATACCTTCTTCAAAAAGGGGAATTCATTCTGTAAATCCTCGGTGAATTTACACGATCGTTTTGGCATTTTAACTGAGAACGCATAAACTTTCACTTAAAACATAATTAAAACAGCGCTAGCTCACTAACACAACAGGCACCGCTGACGGGGACTGACAACTGACTGACTTATCTCAATCGCAAGCGGCTAGTGCTGAGGTGGGCGAGTCCAACGTTATTGCACACGAGGGGGTGTATCGTGCAGCGAAATCTCTTCTGGCGCTAAAGCTACACCCCTTAGTGCCCAATATTGGACTCGCCCGGAGAGCGAGACGTAGAGACAAGACGATACGATGACAATATTATTAGCAGACCATCACTCTTCCACAGTTTTCACTTTTCATACAGTAAAGTGAAATAAATGACAAAGTATTTATCCTAAATAATCTTTCACAGTTAATTATTTTTAGACTTTTTGGTCATCTATTATAAGAACTATAATCAAATTTAATTTTTACTGGGACGTGAAGTAAACCGGCCGGGACACCGGGACTTTGTCTGAAAACCGGGACGTCTGGCAAGCATACCTATACCAGATGTATACAGACCCAAGTCAAACCTTCGAAACACCGTAGGAGCTGTGCTTGATAAAAATAAGAAGGGTGTGTACAAGATTAGGATGAAGGCTCGATTGCTAGATGAATTATATTGCAAGTAGAGTCATTAAATTTTGAATTAATATTTAAAGATAAATTGTAACGGATGGTAAGCAAATCATATTTATTTCAGATCTGATTTCAACGGTTCCCCTCAAGTGCTCAGGTGCCCGATCATGAAATTTCTCTGAGGATTGCAGTGAGAAAAGTAGTTATCGGAACAGGACAAGGATCTGTACGCTGTTCATGTACGAAGAACTGTACTTCAAAGAAATGCTTATGCAAGAAACAAGGACACCTTTGTAACTCCAAGTGCCATAGCAGCATGCCTTGTTTCAATAAGTGAAAAAAGTTTTAATTGATGCTTTAAATAATAAACTCTGTTTCATGGATTAGTGTTTCTATTAGTTGCCCCTAGGGACAACTAGTTTTACCTAACATCTGGTTTTTTAACGGTCAGAGACTTTAGTCAATACTGTTTTTAACTGGTCAGTACGAGTATTGACTACAAGGATTTTTGGTGAGCTCTAGTATCGTCATATTTATCGTGCTTCAAAAATAACATAAAAATCTAGCTTGTCCTATGAATGTTAGTATACTACTACTATAAATTCAAATTAAAAATATGTACTTAAAAATTTCAACACAATTAATTGAAAAATCTTGATAAATAAGCCAAATATATATTTGAAAATGACAATTCAATGACTTTCTACTAAGCTCTTTGCACATAGGCCTATAGTTTTTTTTAAACTTAGTTTGTACTAACATAATTATTTTGCCTTCACCGTTTCTAGCTTATCAAATTTTCTCGATCGTTTTGGTTTATGATAAACAATTTAATTTATTAGGATATACATGCATGATTACCTATTTAAAGGCTGCTCCCGACTATCAATTTGCTATATTATTTAGAAACTTAAAATAATATACTTACATTACTCTATAGTTTCAATAACAGTATAAAACCAAATTATAGCCCTATTGTTTGATATTACTGTATGTTTTAAACAATTAGTAGCATGTCAGTTATATAATATGACATATACAATTAAAATTCCATAAAGAAAATTAAAATTCGATTAAGACAATTAAAACAAGATAATAAGTACTAATCTATTCCAATAAGATGTGGTGGGTGTTGACACACTGTGAATTGATGTTGCTGGGAAACGCCCAAGCGTCGAAGGAAATTGACCCAGCGGACCATACCGGCACCGCGAGCATTTTCACGTCCTGATCGAAGGGCACACATCGAAAAAAATAAAGATAATTGTCTCTGCTCGCCACACCTTCTGACAGCCCTGGTGAGAAAGCGGAGTAATTCTACAACTCTTAACCCCCCTTTTCCACTTAGATATCCCAATGTAGTCCAAATCCGAGCCAGTTGTGTTGCTATATAACGGATTCCCTATGAATCGCACCGGAAGAAGAACTACGACGTAAAACTTCAGCACCGAAGACTACCGGTGGCCACGATGTGTTAGACGTTGGTCTCACCAACACGTCGCAGAGGGAGCCTCTTCTGAGACTTTAAGTATCTTTATCTTATGTTTAGAATCTACATTAGATTCTAAACTCCGTTTCTATGTCTATCAATCATAGTTTCATGTATCAGAATGTCTTGGTTTATTTTCAATGTCGATTAGACATTGAGTATCGTGTCAGAATATCAGACGTCGCTTTCTATGTCCATCAGATATAGTTTCATGTATTAGAATGTGTTGTTTCATTTTCTATGTCGATCAGACATAGTGCATTGTGTTAGAGTGTCTTAGTTATTTTGTATGTCTATCAGACATGATTTATTTAGTTAAAATGTCTAACTTTATTTTCTTTGGTCGGAATGTCTAAAGTTATTTTGTATGTCCATCAGACATGGTTTCTTTAGTTAGAATGTCTAATTTTATTTTCTTGGTCCATCAGGCATGGTTTCTTTAGTCGGAATGTCAAAAGTTATTTTCTATGTCCATCAGACATAGCTTCTTGGGTCAGATAGTCTGACGGCTATTTCCCTATGCCCATAAGGAATAGTTTAAATTCGAGGGCTCTATGCTCTACATATGTATTGGACCAGGTTATTGTGTTTACTGAGTCCACTAATTTGATTTCCTTTTCTATGTCCTTAAGACATAGTTCTATTTTTATGACAACCTAAACGGCATGATCACGTTTAGGATCTCTTCATAGCAACAATCAAATCATATAACACTTTCTTCTTAGACCTAGTTAGGTCAGTGACTGATTGCAGTCTTATTGCACTCTTTTTGTGTAGCTATTTACGGTGCGCAGCCTGTGGGTATACTACTAGATCAGGGGTTCCGAAACTTTTTGAGTCGCGGAGCACTTCTGAGAAGATAAATTCGTGACGGAGCACTATCGTTGCCCTTAGACCATGTTCATTTTTGGCTGTTTTTACGTAACTGCATTTTCAAGTTGCTAGACAATTTTTTTATCATATAACAAAAGCACGAATTATTTTTCGAATTCAAAATAGCTTATATTTTGATCCAAACTTAATATTTCCCATTGAAAGACATTGAAAATTAGAACTTTGCGTTTTTTTCTTTAAACACTAATTTTGCACATACGTGTATTCGGCATAAAGTCGAAGATATTTTCACCTAGCATCTACATATGTGGTAACCGAATGACGGCATTATTGGCTCTGTAAACGAATTTTTAAGCATTTGGACATGTTAAGGCGGGGATGCAGGGGACGCAAGAAAATGCGAGTGTTTTTGCACTTTTTATAGCAATATTTTTTTAGGATCAAATAAATTAAATATTGCTTCTATAGAATCATATAGCTTAATTTTCTTCACATGGCGAGATCAACATTTCTTGAAAATCTGTCTAGGATGTCCTGGAATTTAATACCAAATTTTTCTCTTCATTTAAAAAGTTTCTTAGATAATGCTGCTCTGTTCACGACAGATATTCAACAACTAATGAGGTCACCATGT
>CABFVX010010841.1:0-12647 GCA_902151425.1 Timema shepardi | reverse complement strand
CGAACCTCGATCTCCCCGTCCTCAGCGGTTGAGCTCAACGCGACAAGCGCGTTAGCCAACTACGCCACCGAGGCGGGTGATTCTGAAATCAAAGTTAATGTTTAGAAACTAAAATCTAGTCTTCCTCAAACAAATAAAGTCATATTTTAACCCAATAGAACATTCTGAGATAGTTGAGGATTATTTAAGTGGTTTTGAAGATTCTGAACTGCCATTACTATAAGTTCTACAGCAATGTGAGGGTGTTCCCCCTAAGTAGAGGATGAATACTTGAAGAGCCACCGCACCCCGCGGATAACACCCTACGTATTATGGTGGCGCATCCAGCCCCGTGGTGCTCGGTGCACCTGGATACGAACCTAAGGGTCCCGAGTTTGATTCCCGACTGGTACCCTGGGTATTTTTCTCCCAGAGGAACTATCAGCAGTCACTAGGGGTTGGTAAATTAGACTTAAGTTAGGTTTAAGGCTCCCAGTGGCTCAAACATCCATATTCACTATCGTTCACACCACCTCCTCTGGTGTGCTCTGGTGTGCCCTGGGTGTACTCTGTGCTATCAGAGCGGCTGATAGTCTACACATAAGGCGACAGAACTGAATATCTGAGCGGTGATCCTGTATTATTCCTTTATAATAAAAACAGTGGAACCAAGACCAGTGAAACGAGTTTACCAGATTTTTATAAAAATAACTAAACTTTTCAGTATAAAAAGAAAAAAAATCATTAAATTATCCCAATTTTGCTATTTTCAAATAAATAATGCAGGAAACCACTATGGTTCGAGCGTGATGTTGTATTTAACACCCCTGTTAATCGGCCGTGATATGTAAGCGTGGACCAGGAGGCCCGGATGACACCCAGACATTGCGCCAAAAGGGATCGTACATTCTTCTGAGGCACTGTGTGTGTTTGGTTTTCGAGATCACAGATCCGCACAAACATTTCATTCCAACATAAAACAGCGAATAAAAAATGAGGCCTTCTTTGTGTTGTCCAGGCCTGAGGATTTAATGAAAAGGTTCAGCTTGTTGGAGTATGGAGGGAGGGAGAAAGAGGCACGTTAGAACAGGGATGTGCAAACTTGCTTAAAGGACTAAGTAGAACATTTAAAACAATCGGTCGGCCAAACTTTCTTTAGTCGTTATTTTTTTAATTAAAAATTCACTAAATCATTACTATTAGCACCGCGTCTTACTACCCGTTCGGGTTATAAGCACTTACGCCAACGTGTAATGGTAGGGTGATTGTGAGATGAAATGGAGGACCTGGAGTTTAACGTGGGATCCGAACCACGGTGGAGGCCTGGCATTCCACACATTCACAAGATGTCTTGTCAGAGGTGAAGGAAGGTTTTGGTAATCAGATAAATCTGTGCCGGGACCAAGGATTGAACCCCGGCCGCCAGCACANATGTCTTGTCAGAGGTGAAGGAAGGGTTTGGTAATCAGATAAATCTGTGCCGGGACCAAGGATTGAACCCCGGCCGCCAGCACAGAAGTCTGACACCTTACCCCTAGACCAACAGGTCACCCCATAGCGATGTTAGTGGCTTGGTATGCTTTTACATTCGTTCAGAAGATTGATATGAGTGAAACCAATGTAAATAGAATACAGAGGTAGCGTCACTGGAGTCATTTGAGTATTATGTCATTGCTTACGTCACCCAGTACAAACCAGTTAGGCCTATATTTTAATACCAAGATAGCCAAACATGTCTTTTAAATAAGAAGAGTAATGATATTAAATGGACACTGGAGTGGATTTTAAAGGTGAATTTACTATTTAAAGTTCCAAAATGTTACCTGATTTTTAACAACTAAGTTTGTCTTCCATATAGATTTGTGTATGTGATGCGCTGGCTTGCGTAATGAGTGACGTCACAAGCTCTGCCAGTCGGACGTAGTTCGCCATCTGGCGCTACCTTCTATTTTATTTACATTGAGTGAAACTGTGAATGAGATACGAGCAAGGAAAACGACGCAACGTATTTAAGTTATAAGGGTGACCTGGCGGTCTAGGGGTAAGGTGTCAGACTTCTCTGCTGGCGGCCGGGGTTCAATCCTTGGTCCCGGCAAAGATTTATCTGATTACCAAACCCTTCCTTCACCTCTGACAAGACATCTTGTGAATGTGAGGAATGCCAGGCCTCCACCGTGGTTCGGATTCCACGTTAAACTGTAGGTCCTCCATTTCATCTCACAATCACCCTACCATTACACATTAGCGTGAGTGCGTATAACCCGAACGGGTAGTAAGACGCGGTAATAATAATAATTTAAATTATACATGACCCACGGGCCAGATTGAGCACACCGACGGGCCGTAGTTTGGCCATCCCTGCGTTAGAACGTCATTTACCAGCGTCAACACCCAGGCTGGAGGAAGGGAGGTTTGGGGCAGTGTTGGGGGATGAAATGTCGCTAGTCCGCCCTTACCCTAATGTTACGATGGAAAGTGGTTAGAAAAGATTGAGATTGTTTTAACGGGCAGTTAATACACGTGTGGGTTATCAGCACGTGGGACCGCGCCCTAACAGTGAACTCCTAACCACCTAATACTAAGGCACGGCCTCCAGCGACTACCAGCTCGGTTTGTTGAGGTAGTACATGCTTCTATTCCACACCTGGAGGTAGTACATGCTTCTATCCACACCTGGAGGTAGTACATGCTTCTATCCACACCTGGAGGTAGTACATGCTTCTACCCACACCTGGAGGTAGTACATGCTTCTATCCTCTAGACCTGTAAGTAGTACATGCTTCTATCCACTACACCTGGAGGTTGTACATGCTTCTATCCACACCTGGAGGTTTTACATGCTTCTACCCATACCTGGAGGAGTACATGCTTCTATCCTCTAGACCTGTAAGTAGCACATGCTTCTATCCTCTAGACCTGTAAGTAGCACATGCTTCTATCCTCTAGACCTGTAAGTAGTACATGCTTCTATCCACACCTGGAGGTAGTACATGCTTCTATCCTCTAGACCTGTAAGTAGTACATGCTTCTATCCTCTAGACCTGTAAGTAGTACATGCTTCTATCCTCTAGACCTGTAAGTAGTACATGCTTCTATCCACACCTGGAGGTTGTACATGCTTTTACCCACACCTGGAGGTAGTACATGCTTCTATCCTCTAGACCTGTAAGTAGTACATGCTTCTATCCACACCTGGAGTTTGTACATGCTTCTACCCACACCTGGAGGTAGTACATGCTTCTATCCACTACACCTGTAAGTAGTACATGCTTCTATCCTCTAGACCTGTAAGTAGTACATGCTTCTATCCACACCTGGAGGTAGTACATGCTTCTACCCACACCTGGAGGTAGTACATGCTTCTACCCACACCTGTAAGTAGTACATGCTTCTATCCTCTAGACCTGGAGGTTGTACATGCTTCTATCCACTACACCTGGAGGTAGTACATACTTCTATTCTCTAGACCTGGAGGTAGTACATGCTTCTATTCTCTAGACCTGTTAGTAGTACATGCTTCTATCCTCTAGACCTGTAAGTAGTACATGCTTCTATCCACTACACCTGGAGGTAGTACATGCTTCTATCCTCTAGACCTGTAAGTAGTACATGCTTCTACCCACTACACCTGGAGGTTGTACATGCTTCTACCCACACCTGTAAGTAATACATGCTTCTATCCACTACACCTGGAGGTAATACATGCTTCTACCCACACATGGAGGTAGTACATGCTTTTATCCACTACACCTGTAAGTAGTACATGCTTCTATCCACTACACCTGGAGGTAGTACATGCTTCTATCCACTACACCTGGAGGTAATACATGCTTCTACCCACACATGGAGGTAGTACACACAACAGTTTTGGCTGTAGACCCAGATGCAAACAGAAGGTCAAATAAAATCGTAAGACCTACTTTTTTTTAGTTATAAGGCATAAAAAACATCAAGAATTATCATAATCTCGAGGGCATAAATATTCACGATTACAATACATCCTGTATACGAGAAAATAAAAGAGCGCATGCCCGTTTCGAGCATGGAGTGGACTTGTAGCGTTTTCCCTGTCAACTCTATGGTTGTTCTAATCGGCCACAAACAAAGCGAGAGAGAGAGAGACTGCTCTGTTATGTCTACACGCAATTAAATCACATGCTGAAACAAGTTAAAGAGAGAGGGAGGGAACGCTCCTCCAGCTGGTATGTGTGTGTTCAATCGGGTCCACGTCCCGAAATAAAAAGTCGAGAGGGAGTAGAAAAACATTCCTCTAGAGGGCGATAGGGGCGACCAGGACATTCCTGTACGCGGGTGACAGGGCGAGGGAAACTGAAAGTTCGGACTTGACGCAAATCCCTCGGAGATATTTTGTCTTCGTGTTTTTTTTTTACGAAGGCCGTTTAAATTACAGACCCTCCGAGACACAGCTAATCCGTAACAAAAAGAAAGGTTTTTATGTTCTTGATTTTTCTTAAATGGTTTTTATATATATATATTATATATTATATATATATATATATATAACAAACTAATATCCCGGTTAATATTGCGACTAATATCCCGGTTAATCTTGCAACTAATATCACGGTTAATATTGCGACTAATATCCTGGTTAATCTCGCAATTAATATCGCGGGTAATCTTCTAACTAATATCCCAGTTAATATTGTACCTAATATCCCGGTTAATCTTCTAACTAATATCCTAGTTAATCTTGCAACTAATATCCCAGTTAATCTTGTACCTAATATTCCAGTTAATCTTGTACCTAATATCCCGGTTAATCTTGTACCTAATATTCCAGTTAATCTTGTACCTAATATCCCGGTTAATCTTCTAACTAATATCCCGGTTAATCTTCTAACTAATATCCTAGTTAATCTTGCACCTAATATCCCGGTTAATCTTGTACCTAATATCCCAGTTAATCTTGTACCGAATATCCCGGTTAATCTTGTACCTAATATCTCGGTTAATCTTCTAACTAATATCCCAGTTAATCGTGTACCTAATATCCCAGTTAATCGTGTACCTAATATCCCAGTTAATCTTGCAACTAATATCCCAGTTAATCTTGTAACTAATATCCCAGTTAATCTTGTACCTAATATCCCAGTTAATCTTGTACCTAATATCCCAGTTAATCGGCTGTGAGGTGGGCTCCTAGTATTTGGGTTTTTGTGTGCACCGCGCCTTGCTCGGGATACCCGTATATTTACAATGAATGGTTAAAGGTGAATAAGGTTGAAATGAGAGGAAATGTACCCACATTTACGTAGAGGGAATATAAGGAAAACCACAATAGCCTGATCTCCCGGCCCCTAGCAATGCTACGGCTACAAAAGGCCGGTCCGCACCGCACAAGCGCGGATGAATCGTCGGGAACGGACCGGCGCGGCGTAGTGTAGCCACTTGCCCCCGAATACCGTGGTCGTCGGGCGTCTCCGTGGATGTTCGGTAGTTCCCGAATTGTGTTGTCATACCAACCACGAGACAAGGCACGCTGGATTGTTGTGGTGAGCTTTGGGTTAAGTTTGTTCGCTTTTTACTATTTAAAACTAAAATGCGTTTTAAAGAGATCCTTATTTATATATAAGAGTACAAATAACTTTATGACCAATTAGACTCGAGGTATTTGAACAATGTGCGGAGATTAGACATTTGGGAAGAAGTAGGAAACAAAATGAATGTTTCAGGTAAAAGCTATATTTTAATGTGTTGTAAAAGTATTATCAATACATCAGAGAAGACATGTTTCAATTGAATTACAAAACAGTGGGATTAGTAAAATTAAAATAACAAAAATTGCAATAATTGAACGGGTTGGTGGAAAAATCGAGAATTGTGTTGTTTCCTTCAAACAAAACTTTTCCACCATAATATGATGTTTCAATAAACATTATTTGATAAAGAGCCACCAATTAACTACGTTGTATGGCGGAAGTCTCTATCTCCGTAAACAGTATATTTTCATTACAATAACGTCACGTTATCTTGTTTTTCTATGGCTTCCACAACACTATACTACTATTACTTGCGGCAGGTGACCTGGCGGTCTAGGGGTAAGGTGTCGGACTTCTGTGCTGGCAGCCGGGGTTCAATCCTCGGTCCCGGCAAAGATTTATCTGATCACCAAACCCTTCCTTCACCTCTGACAAGACATCTTGTGAATGTGGGGAATGCCAGGCCTCCACCGTGGTTCGGATCCCACGTTAAACTGTAGGTCCTCCATTTCATCTCACAATCACACTACCATTACACATTAGCGTAAGTGCGTATAACCCGAACGGGTAGTAAGACGCGGTGCTAATAATAATAATAATACTTGCGGCAGTTCCGTGCGTGCGCATCATTTCGTTCCTTCCTTCACATTCGGCGCGGTACGGTGAGTAACTGAGCGGACCGGACCGGACAGGTATAGCCGTAGCTTAATCCACCCTAACTAGAGAGCTACGTCTCAAACTTGCCGGTATTATAGTATTAATTACCGTGGCAGTATCTTGAGTTATGCCCACGGTTGCTAAGCCTTTCGTAATATATATATATATATATTTATTTAGCAATACGTCTTACTACCCGTTCGGGTTATACGCTTTAAGTACTAATTACGCTAATGGATTAGAAATTGGGAAGGTTAAATTAGAGGAAGTGAACCCGCATTTGCGTGGGAGTGTGGAAAATCATTTAGGAAAAACCCCTACCAGTTCACCTGACCCGAGATTCGAACCTCGATCTCCCCGTCCTCAGCAGTCGAGCTCAACACGACTAGCGCGTTAGCCAACTACGCCACAGAGACGGGTCTTTCGTAATAGAAGAAAGTTTCAAACCGGATTGTAAATTACAGATCCGAATTGATCCAAAATTCAGACTCGATACAATTTAAGTCAAAACTCTAATCTAAAAGTCAGATTATCGGTCCCAAGTGAACTGATTGGTTTATTCATAGATTTATGGTGAATTTAGTGCGATAAGATAAGTCTAAAAACCATATGTTGCATTTCTCTAGAGCTCACACCGGGCCGTTTGCAGAGGAAGAGAGATAACACTGAATTGTTTTGTGATATTGTCAAAGAAATATTTTTAAATTCACACGGTTAGGTTTGTAGCAATGCCAAATTAAACTCTATGGCATCAGGAACTCGAAAATGTATTACTGCACTTAAAAGTTCGCAATCTATCCCTATCTCTAGCTAGTTCTATCCAGTCCACTTCATTACACCCTGTCTCTATCTTGATCTAGTTCTGTCCAGTCCCCGTCATTACACCCTGTCTCTATCTTGATCTAGTTTTGTCCAGTCCACCTCACTGCACCCTATCCCTATCCCTATCCTGAGCTAGTTATATCAAATCCACCTCATTAAATCTTATCTCTTTCAGGTCTATTCTATTGTTATGTCTTCCCAATGGTCTCTTCCCATTAGGTTTGCCCGTCAGTAGGCTGCGCTGCATGTCCTGCCCACCATAATCTACGAGACTTGAGTGTCTTGACAATGTCTTGTGATGAGTACAGGGTATATAACTCATTATTATGTAACCTCAACTCTCCAGTATTCTCATCACTTGTTGGACCCAATATCTTCCTAAGCACCTTGTTTTCAAACACCCTCATTTCTTGTCATGTATGGTTAGGGACCACGTTACACACCCACAGAGAACAAACGGTAGAGTTATTGTTTTGTATGGAATGCCAGGCCTCCACCGTGGTTCGGATTCCACGTTAAACTGCAGATCCTCCATTTCATCTCACAATCACCCTACCATTACACATTAGCGTAAGTGCGTATAACCCGAACGGGTAGTAAGACGCGGTGCTAATAATAATAATAATAATAATATTGTTTTGTATATTCTGAGTTTGACATTCCTTGAAAGCAGGCCAGATGTCAACAACTTAGTCAAGGAGTAATAGCATGCATTTCCCGACTGTATTCTTTTCCTGATTACCAATCTAATTTCGTCATTGCTAGTTAAAATAGTTCATAAATATTTAAACTCGTTAGATGAAGAACTAGGCAAGATGATTGGAACACACAACTTATCCCCCGCCAACATAAGAGACTATTAATCTCCATGGCGATCAGATTGGACTATAGCCAGATCTTAGTGAAACGAAAATAAAAATATAATAAAGAAATAAATAGTCAATAAAATGTCCGATGTTTAATTCAGCGTCCAAAATATGAATCTATTAAAAGATTGAAGTTACAGAGGTTAAAGGAGCAGTTCGGTCTAAGAGCACATTTTAAGTTTCGATCAGATCATGATAGAAAGAAACATTCTGTTTGTTTTAGCGTGATAACCCGGGTAGAGATTCTGAGTGTGTCCGTCCTGCGGCCGACAGAGCGCTACTCACTCTTGTATATTCCTCACTCGGTTTTGTTCCTGTTCAGCATCTCGACTGTGGCACACACCAAACTACAGTAGCCCCATGGCTTCTTTGGTGCTGACTGACAGCTCACAGCTGACGGCTTTGAAAAGTTACCAGACCAAACTATGTATCCCTGCACCGGACCAAATGATCTGAAAAAACATTATTATTAGCACCGCGTCTTACTACCCGTTCGGGTTATACGCACTTACGCTAATGTGTAATGGTAGGGTGATTGTGAGATGAAATGGAGGACCTACAGTTTAACGTGGGATCCGAACCACGGTGGAGACCTGGTATTCCTCACATTCACAAGATGTCTTGTCAGAGGTGAAGGAAGGGTTTGGTAATCAGATAAATATTTGCCGGGACCGAGGATTGAACCCCGGCCGCCCGCATAGAAGTCTGACACCTTACCCCTGGACCACCAGGTCACCAGCGAATATATTGTAGGTGTCAAAACTCTAATACGGCGCTGACATAAGCGTTACTTAGGCTAAATGGCTAGTCTTATATCGTGATTGAGTGGCATATTTGAAATAATCAGAATATTAATTGTAAATTTTGCTAAAACACAAGTAAAATTTCTGGAAACAAAATCCTATTATCAGTGTCCTCTTCTAAAGCAGAACTAGTCGTTTCTTCATTTTCATAATTGCTGTCACATTCAGATAGATTAAGAGAAGAATCCATTTCTTTTACGTCCTAATAATCTAATATGTCCCTGGTCACTGATCTATATATTTCACTACCGAGTTCACACTGAATAGATACTTCCATTTTTTTTCTACATCCAGCCTGTGGCCTGGGTCAGGTTTTTATTCAAGCCCTATATTTTCCACTACCGGCTGGCTAGGCCTGTCTAGCTTCGTATGCCTTATAATGTGACTTAAGACTAGGAGACAACATCCAGTCCCCCGGCCGATAATTCATCGCTGTGAAAGGGTAAACCCATATTTCACCAATGATAAATTTTTCGGCCATTTCGGGAATCGAACCCGGAACCCTTAGCTCAATAGAGACCCGCTACCGGCCGAGCTATGGTGATACTTTCTTTGCTAGTAGTAGCAGCGATGATTTCACTTACGATTTATTTTCTTATTTAAGAGGAAGAACATTTCAAAAACAACGAGAGACACGTTTCAGATTTTAATTTTGTTTCGTGGGTTTATCTGGGGCATAAGTTTTTCTTTTAAAAGAGAGGGATGATCAAAATCTAACTCTAAAATTCTTAGAGTAAACCACACTAGGTCCAGAAGGGCACATATTTCTTCCTGTTAATTTTGTTTAGAAAAAACATTGTAATAGCTGGAAAATTAAAGAATAAAATAAATGTAATGTCTCAAAAGTTTAAGGACGCCACTAGAAAACTTATTATTGGCTAAGTAGAATCACCAACAAAGTAAATAGTGTTTAAAACATCCAGCCAAGCAGTAGGCCTAAACGTATAGTTATTATTATTATTTTATTTTTAATAATCAATTTTACTAAGACATACTTAATTGATAAAATTTTAAATGTCTGATTTCACGGAAATAAACAAATGAAGGACACACAAATAAGACAAATACAACAGTACACTTTAATATCAAAAACTATTCATCGCACGTCAAAACAAAAAATAAGTGTACTCTTTTTTTTTCGCTCTTTTTATTAAATACAGCTTCATTTTAGGTCGAATTGCTCCTTTAAGATGAGATTGTAGGGAACGCAAGTAAAGGCCAATGTGTCAGCAGTTTTTATAACAAACCTTTTTTTTTTGTCATAATAAATAAAGTATTGCTCCAGTAGAAACCTAGAGTTTCATTTTATTCTAATGGTGACCTCAACAGTTGTTGAATATATCTCATGAGTGTAGCGGAATTAGATTATAAACTTTATAAATAAAGAAAAAAAAATTGTTATTAAATTCCAGAATGCCTTTGACCGATATTCAACAACTGTTGAAGTCACCATGGGAAGAAAATTAAAATATTTGTTTTTATTGGAGCAATATTTTATTTTGTCTTAAAGGTGACCTGGTGGTCTAGGGGTAAGGTGTCAGACTTCTATGCTGGCGGCCGGGGTTCAATCCCCGGTCCTGGCATAAATTTATCTGATTACCAAACCCTTCCTTCACCTCTGACAAGACATCTTGTGAATGTGAGGAATGCCAGGTCTCCACCGTGGTTCGGATTCCACGTTAAACTGTAGGTCCTTCATTTCATCTCACAATCACCTTACCATTACACATTAGCGTAAGTGCGTATAACCCGAACGGGTAGTAAGACGTGGTGCTAATAATAATAAAGAGTAATGAGATGATATTTTTCGTGCGAAGTCATGTGACCGATGTTTAGAACTTATGAGGAAACGTGTCGTTACTCAACACACTGTTTCTGGCTGGAAAATATTTCGGAGGGATGAGCTATGTGTTCCAATTATCTAGTTTAGTTCTTCAGTTTACTTTTCCCTTCATGCCAAGTATTTAAAGCTTGTAGTTAAATGTATTCAATTCAAGAATTTAAAAAAAAAAATTGTGAAATTATATTTTTCCCCGGTTTGCCGAGTGCATAGCACTGCCCAGGTTAATGGAGGATGCAGAAATGGAAATGCTACAATACGCGAAATAAAAACTGTTTCCGATAAATCTACTAATGTTGTGTCCTAACCCGACAAAAGTTTTGTTTTGAATCCATATTAGTCGCCAGACTAAAGTCGTATCAAGTCAACTGCTCAAGTTAATTGGCAAAAAAATTTCCTTGCAAAATCAGATTGAAGACCATCTGTAAACTAAAAACTACAGTTAGTCAGAAGATGTTAGTTAAATTGCCCATTATTGAAGACCGAGGACTTTGTGATGGGTACACGGACATTCACCTTCATCTTCCTAAGACCATAGAAGAAATAATCAACATTGTCTCGGTCCAGTCGGTATCAGCCTTACAGAAAGCACACAGGTCATTATGAGATGAGTTGATAGAGAATACAATACAAAGTTCTCGGTGAATGAAGGACTGATTTGGTTATGGGAAACCTTCAATTTTGAGATGGGTACTTTAAAATACATAACTGAGAGGAATATAATGTAATTTAGGGCATTTTAAAATGCTACGAAATGCTATTGTCTTCAATATTTTACATGGTGTCTACTCAACTTGACCAATGAAATCCCCGACTTTTTCCCTGATTTTCCCTGATCATTTCCTAAAATTCCCGACTAAAAAGTATGTAACATCCTTCTAACTCCCCCCCCCCCTTCCCTACCCCGGTCGATTTTCCATTAATCTTTTTTATAAATAATAATAAGTTTAAAAAAATTTAATATTTCTTTTAAATTTGTATTAAAATTGTTTACTAGGAATTAAAAATATATTACACAGCTACAAACAAAAAATGACAATTTAATGATTTAATGATTATTGTATTTCATATTTTGAGTAAAATATCATTTTCCCAGATATGTATTGTGTGTGATTTACCAAATTCCCGGCTTATTCCCGTTTTTTCCCGATCACTTCAAATTCCCGGCTAATTCCCGTTTTCCTTGATTTTCCCGGATGGTAGACACCCTGATTTTACCAATTTAGTTTGAAAGTGTTCTAACCGCGCCTCCACGGATGATCCATCCTGATAGCTAAGTGGACAGAGATATCTGTCTAAGCCAAGAGCGAACAAATATCAGTGATACCAACTGTTCAAACTAAATATTTCCCTAAGCCAAGGAAAAGAGCGTGAGCACATGAGTCAACGGTATCGAAACAATCCCCGGGGCCTCGAACCCTCGAGAAGGTCCCCCACCCCCACCCCCGCCCCGACTCCTAAAGGCTCTTGAAATGTGTATTTATCCAACTGGAGGGGATCGTGCCTCCCTCGAGGGTACCAAGAGGTGATTTCATCCCCCTCGCCGGGTGGGGATTGCGGGGAAGAACTGGCCAACTACGACCGACTGACGGGGTGGGGGTGGGGGTCCGAGTCGTGGTCGGGTGTACTGAGGAAGGTTTTCCAAAAGTAGAAATACTCTTTTTTAAGTGATAAAATCTTTTTTTTAAAGAATTGATGGTGTGCCTTGACAACTTTAGCACCTCGTTCAGTGTGCCGTGAGTTGGAAAAGTATGAAAATCACTGGAGGACATAATGGGGTTATGCAGAAAAGTTACTAGATAACTTTCACGTATTCATACGTCAAGTCATGATATCTGCATCTGTCACTTTTGATAGATTTCACTGATACATATATTATTATTATTATTATTATTATTATTACTAGCACCACGTCTTACTACCCGTTCGGGTTATACGCACTTACGCTAATGTGTAA
>CABFVX010010840.1:0-12657 GCA_902151425.1 Timema shepardi | reverse complement strand
ATGTATGTATGTATGTATGTATGTATGTATGTATGTATGTATGTATGTATGTATGTATGTATGTATGCTTATATGTATGTATGTATATATGTGTATATGTATATATGTATGCATGTATGTATGTATGCATGCATGTATGTATGCATGTGTGTGTGTGTGTGTGTGTGAATGAATTGCATACATTCATATGTCACATTCCGTTAGAATTGTGTATGACGCACAAAGCTCAATTATTCCTAAAAATATTCACTAGTTGCTCGCTCACGTCATTAGATGCAATGTCTTGCAGCGTCGCGGCTCGCCATACCTTGCAACGTCTTTCTTCTACTGGGCATCCAGATTATTTGACATCATCTACTTTATAACTTTAGCTCGCTTACTTTATAACTTCTATTTTTTTTATATATATTTCTCACATATTACGTGCCTCATCCCATAGTATAACAAATACAATTAATTACACGTTCCTCTCGTATGTTCATTTTCCTACGAGGCCGGTACGGTTTGCTGTTTAAAAAAGTGTGTTTACGGTATTTTAATTTTAATATACTTCTACCATATTATTTTAAAGAGCATTCTTTTCATATTCAGGACTAAGTACTAATCATTCCATAGTGAAAACCTGAACAGTAGTGGGGTGTGATTTTATTAATATCCTCTTTTATTCAATTTGGTTCTATCTTTATACACGTATCTTGAAATCTTAATTTAGTGCTTAAGCTAACACCATTTTCCTTCAAAATTGTGAGCTCATTTTAGAATGATTGAGTGAGTACCTTTTAGCGTGTTTTTTGAAAGGTGAGTACTATAGTTGTTTCCACACTGCAATACCATGCTATGTAATGTCAGCTATTTACTATATTCACAATATTATTCTGTCTTCTTCACGTGAACAGTTCGAATGTTTGAGTTACAGTTTTCTAGATGCCAAAATATCAATTAAAATTATATATATTTATAGCTATTTGATCAAATTTATTGCAGTATAGAAGATGGATTCTAGCTTCACAAATTTAAATAAAATATTTTTAATACCTCCATCAATAGGCACGCGGACTAAATGTCAGGTTCTGATAACTGGATTTTCTGGTTATTCGGAGGTCAGGGTTCAAATCCAATCTGATTATACTGGGGGTTGTTTAAGCCAAATAGTTTTCTACTTTCCCTTTTGTAAATGTGTGTACAGTATATTTCCTTTATATTATTCGTTCCTCGGCTCTAGCAAATTAAACTAATATGGTATTTAAGTATATATATATGTACAGGTGCTCAGTCTAAATGGATACGGAGACGTGCTAAAGTAAAAAGAAAGGCATTTTGTCAAGCACAAAAGCTTTAATAATGTTTTTATCAATAGTGAATATTTAAAATTGTGTAAATACCTTGTACCTCTTGGGGGGAGGAGGGGGGGTTGATTCTATAGGGAGGGATTCTATAAAATAGTTATTTATCAAGCAAAGCGAGGTTCTGTTTGCCTTGGCCAGTTTGCATTTAATCTGTCTGTCCATACCTTTGTTTCACGATATTGGTCAAATGCTTAGGCAAAATTTAACGAGATTTAGTAGGAGCAGTCTTTGAATCGAGCTAGGTCCAACCTATGTACACGATTTACTGTATTATTATTCGTTTAGAGGTCACGGCCACTAAAAAACCTTTCAGTCTGTGTATTTATTTGTTCAACGATAACTCCCAAATGCGTCAACAAGTTTAAAGGAATTTGGCAGGGATATTATTTTAATTCAGGCCGAATGAGGCACGTACATAGTTTTTAAATATAACTATCCTTTTCACTATGGCGGCCGGTTTTTCATTAATAGCTTATCTTAAGTGATTGTGATTGGCATTCATAATTCTATGCAACAAATCAAGGGCCTAGACATTATTTTTTAAATTTGAACATATATTTTTTTTCTGAAATCTTAAACTAAGTAGCCATGGTTATTCCCTATGAATATACTGTAATATTTAATATGATATAATTAAATTGTTTTCTGTCTGACTTGACCAAGGAAAACTATCCAATTAAAATACAAGGATAATGTAGATGAGATATTTTGACTTGAAATCTAAAGAGGAATCTAAATACTGTTGTAACGATAGTAATATGGTGGGAGCGAGGTCTACTGTTTACAGAATTAATAATTGTATTATTTGTCTAAATATCTCATCTTTAATCTATGATATTATTTTAATAACCCAGCTATATCTTTGCTGTATGAATGCCATATTTGTCTAAATATCTCATCTTTAATCTATGATATTATTTTAATAACCCAGCTATATCTTTGCTGTATGAATGCCATATTTGTCTAAATATCTCATCTTTAATCTATGATATTATTTTAATAACCCAGCTATATCTTTGCTGTATGAATGCCATATTTGTCTAAATATCTCATCTTTAATCTATGATATTATTTGAATAACCCATCTCTATCTTTGCTGTATGACTGCCATATTTGTCTAAATATCTCATCCTTAATCTATGATATTATTTTAATAATCCAGCTCTATCTTTGCTGTATGACTGCCATATTTGTCTAAATATCTCATCCTTAATCTATGATATTATTTTAATAATCCAGCTCTATCTTTGCTGTATGACTGCCATATATTGCACCCACTTGAACTGAGAGCGCCATCTATCACCTTCTCTACTCCTCACTTCGCACTTATCCCTAGGGATATTGTTGGATTGAGGGAAGACAAGAGAGACCAAGTTAATTGAAACGTCAATGAAAACGTCCGGACGACATTACTCATCTATCGACGGACATTTGGCCCTCCATCCTGTAGTCACCCCTTATAAAAACATTAACTGCCCTCTTGGGGAAGGGTTGGTGTTGATCCTTCAGTCTCACAAGCACATGACGTGGCAGAAGGAATACGGGAATCCTTTTTTTTATTGTCTTAGCTTGGTTGATTTTTCTACGCTCTTACTGAAGGTCATCAATTTACTGGTCAACAATCTGATGTTCACTTCTATAAAACAAAAAGACGTTAGTGTGTGATTTACGAAGCGTTTCCCCATTCTTGTTGTATTTTATGCATTTGTTTTTTATTTAAAAGAAAATTATCGTGTTGTTTTAATGAGAATTATTTGTAATTGTCACTGACCAAGTTTTTTTCCACATGCTTACTGTTATCATTAAGTTTATATTTTTGTGGATATTATCCCTTTTTAAAAAAAATGTCTACAACCAATTTGATAAAATGTCACTTGGAGACCAAAATAATCATGTATTAAATGCTTTCTAAAATTACAAAATGTTGACCATATTTTGTTTTGATTTATAATGAATAACTTGCTTTGTATTTGTGTGTGTTTTGTGGGGTGTATCGTTAAATGTTTATATAAAAAACATTATCATTGGAAAATTAATGTATGCGCTTGAACAAAATATAGATTATACACCCCGTTTTCCACAAAAGGGATCAGTATAACTATTTTTTTTAGAACCACATCTTACTGCAAGTTCATGTTACTCATGGCATCAGTGTTTCTTTGACTGATTACACTTGATTACACTATGGTCTTATCTTAAAAGGCGAATCAAGGTGGAACCGAGTTTTGTAATCTTTCCAGATAAACAAAAAGTAGAGTACCAAGAGGAATTTATAAAAAAAGTTTTATTCAAAATGATTTAAATATGTTTGCTATATATTACATAGATATAGAGATTGACTAAATGTGATTTGAAATTGAATTTTAGTTTGTGGTGAAATATAGCGGAAAATCGTGGAAATTCCCTACTTCCCACATCACCTAAACAAAATTCAGGATCATATAACCAGTATGTTTGAAAGCACTCCATGGGATATGAACCTAAATACTATTCGGTGGTCATTGTACTCATATAACATAGCTCAAATAACTTTTATTTTCCCGTATTTTATGTAACTTACTATGACACTTTGGAACACCTATTTTGATTGTAAAAATAGAACTTATTTGATTAAAGATCAACTAAAGGTAACTTTATGTACTCCTGTAATGTTTTACATTTAGTTTTAATTTCATTTAACTGTTGTTTTGCTGACTTTACTTAAGCTAAATACGTATGCGGACACGTTAACCCTAACCACTCCATTGATCAAATAATTAAACCTGACATCCTGCTCACCCTATACTTTAACTAAACATTTGTTTGGAAAAGGAGTAATCATCATTTTTAGGAATCTTAGTAATACTTTTAAAAGAAACATTTGAGGTATTAGCGTTTTCATGAGTTTTATCAAATACCACGTCCGCTTTACTCTTCAACATATAGAATATTGATTTATAATAATTAATTAAGTTATGAACTCAAGACAATAAAATTAATGAAACACTAATTAATGTAATTTAAATGAAATTTGGTTTAAAATATGTTCCTTTAAAATTCTAAGCTTAATCTTCTAAAATAATATCAGCTATGTGACCAAAATATTTCCGCCAAAAGAAATACATATTTTGTAATAGCTTAAATTGAAATATATCAGCCTCCCGGGATGCACTATTAGATTATTGTCATTTATAAAATCATAACTTCCAAATTTCCTGGAATTCTCAAACCTTATATTGTACCACCTTTTCAAACTTAACTTTCAAACACTACCCCTAAGTGCTCCCGCCTTTTTCAACCCCAGCTGTTCAAAATACGCTATCTTCTAAAACATGTTATTAACAGAATGTCACGGAAAAAAAGAAGGGTATATCTAGGAAATGGGAAAAAAGTTCAAAGATAGTCACTCAGACCTAATGTGAGATTGGCACAAAAACATTTAACTCGAGAGGGCGTCAATAACTTAATATTGACCAATAGCTATAATTCCAAGAATGATGCCATTGTTAAGCAAGCTAGAGGTATATAGATTAATAGTCCAACGCCTTAGATCAGTAGGTAGCGCGTTTTTCTGGTGTATGAGTACCGGGTTTGATTCCCAGTATGGTAAAATTAATTGTGACTTAAATTGGGGCTGTTTATTTTACAAATTAACTGCTGGTAGACTTGATGCCATGTTTGTTTTAGAGTTTAGCTAGTTTGTAAATCATACGCTGATATACTCAGTTGGTTTATTAAATACATGGTAAATGACATATTTAATAAATAATGGTTTTTATGATATTTAAAATATTTAGCACCACGCCTTACTACCCATTCATATTATACGTTCTTTTATGATACACAATTTTTTGAAGGTCATTTTTAATTTATTGGATCAGTAAATAAATTACTTAGCTACTTAGATATTTATGTCATTTGAAACGTGATTATATCAAATATCTGTGCATATAATCCGAACGGGTAGTAAGACGCGGTGCTAATAGTAATATTAAATATCGATATAAAGTCACAATGAACGTTAATCGAACCCAAACGTACCATGCTGAAAATATCTTAAGATTTTTGGAGGATGAATTAACAGCTCTTCATAGAGTAACGTTTGATTAAAGTCTATACAACAATCATCTGTGTATTAGAACTATACACTTTGAATTATTCGTGTAATTTATTAATATTTAGACAATCAAACAACTACGTGTTTTAATACGTATTTATTAACTATTAAGTATTTATAAACTGTAATGTGTGAACAAATGATCAATATCTACTGAAATATATGAGGACTATGTTGCCAACTTCCTCAAGATTTAATTAATTTGGTCAATTTGTGACGAGGGATATATCTCTATTAATGGTGCAGCACAAGAAGACTTACAAACGGAAACAATTACTATGTAATCTGTACTTCGTGGTCAAGTGTTCGTTTTCTAAACTGTTTAAGTAGAAAACGACTTGATTTTTTTCTTCATGCCACCATGGTTTGTCAGCTAGACATTCCTGGTCTTCTTCTGGCAGTGGCGGACGTGTAACCGTCTTCTGAGGTTGGGCTATCATAAATGTGCGGTGTCTTCGTCCCAGTGAGATGATGTGATGATTATTATGATGATTATATGGTGCCCGTAGAAATATTAAATCTAAATTAAGCCTAGTAAACTAAGTCATGGTGACAAAGCAAACTATTCTCCTTCAGTATAAATATATATTGTACCACCGGGAATCGAGCCAAAGACTTTTAGACTAGTAACCAGTAATGTTGACCACTATACCAAGAGTTCAGCCACTTGAACACATTAATGTTATTGTATTTTTCAGCGGATATGGCGTAAAATCCGATTTTTATTGAAAGTAATTTTTTGACAGCCATAAGCTTTACTAAACACAATCTTCATTTCGTTAAGTCATGATATCTGCAACTGTTAATGTTCATAAATAATATTGATAGCAGAGAAAAATGGTATCATTGTTTTCTGGAGGCAGATATGTTTGAATTTTCATTAATTTCCTTCTACCAGAACCCTACCATAGAAGTGTACCCGCAATATATAGATATGGTGCCATTTAATAGTTAATTGTTTAAAAGAAATACATCTATGGTTTAACGCTGATGACGGGTTAAAATTCTACCCGTGAGTACTGAGATGTTTTACAAGATGTGAGTGCATTTTATTCTAATTATACCTTCCCTTTCTCTAACCCATTAGTGTAAATAAGCCTATGCAAATAAACTGAATGGGTAGTAAGTAAAATATGATACAGTAAAACATTAAAAAAATAAGTGGAACAATTTGGCATATATTTTTTAAACTTTATTTGTTGTGGTCAGTTTTAGGGTAAAAAAGTTATTTTGAGCACAGCATGGATGCCAGAAAAAATCGAAAAGATCTTAATAGATATACAAAACTTAGAACACACTTGCTAGAAGTTTTTGTTGGTGTTTTATTTTGTTGATTAAGACTGTCCCTGGAATGTTGTGACACGTGTCTCCATATGGTGGGTTGGACTAGCGGTGAAACACATGTGGCTGAAGATTGACAGGAACCGCATTCTTCCCTGTCGAGGGACGAGAAGAGAGATCTGTTTCCTCCCTTTAGAGCGGATTACTGCTGCCATAGAGACTCTGGTTATAGCGTAGTAAAATTTTTATAGGGAGAAACTTTCTGTCAGCTGTGTTTCAAAGGGGTTCTTCCTAGCTGAATCCTACTGTAGTTACATGTACCCTCATTTTGGTTGGAAGAACAGTAGAGAAAATTCAAACATATTTCTTTGCGTCTAACAATGATAACATTTTACTAAAGTATTTGTGTTATTCTATAAGTATTGATAATATGTATCAAAAGTGACAACTGGAGATAACATTACTTGAAGCATAAATATATTAAAATTGTTTTAGTAACTTTAGTAATCAACTTCTACTCTTTTTCTTTCAAATTTACATTATCTATTAATATACACATGCATACATATATAGACCTATACAATACATACACACACACACACATATATATTATTATTATTATTATCACCGCGTCTTACTACCCGTTCGGGTTATACGCACTTACGCTAATGTGTAATGGTAGGGTGATTGTGAGATGAAATGGAGGACCTACAGTTTAACGTGGAATCTGAACCACGGTGGAGGCCTGGCATTCCTCACATTCACAAGATGTCTTGTCAGAGGTTAAGGAAGGGTTTGGTAATCAGATAAATCTTTGCCGGGACCGAGGATTGAACCCCGGCCGCCAGCATAGAAGTCTGACACCTTACCCCTAGACCGCCAGCTCACCCCACACAATTATATATATATATATTACATGTTACATACATACATACATACAAACAAACATAAATACATACACACACGTCTGCATACACGCATAAACACACATACGCAAACATATTGAGGCCTACACACATTTATACATATATATATATATATACGCGTTTTTTGAGCGTTGCGTCTAAGACTCACTCAAACCATACGCATATGTACTAAATTACTATAATATGTTAGGGATGAGGAATAATGAATTTTGAATAAATGTACCTGCACTTGTGGTAGGGAGAGTTGAAAGCCTTTTAGGAAAAAACACCATCAGTTCACCCGTCATCGACAGTCTAGTATATTGCGAGATTGACGCATTAGACCACGCGTTCACCGAAGCAGGATACACGCATTTATACATATACACATAAATACATATTACATATACATACACATTATTTGATACATAAACACATTTTACTTACATACACAAGTATGTGCTTACTTATATGCATACATAAATACATGCATAACTATAGATGTACAGTACATACCTACATACTCACATATTTAGAAGGGAGTATATTAGGAAAATGACAATAAGAAACTTATCTGCCAGCTGTGTGTGTACAAGAAGTCACTACACTCACAGCATGCAATTTACTTTAAAAACATTGCATGTAAGAGAAAAATAACAATTTGGTTGATGTTTTTTTATTGTTCGTTCAAAAGAATCGTTTAAAACTATTATGGTTTTCTCAGTAAGATCTCATTAAATTTTGTTGAGAACAATTATTATTAACCGCCTTTTCTTGTTGTTTAGTAAGAACTAACAATGATGATTTGTAGCATGGTTTAAAAGTAAACAATGTGTATCATTTTAATAAATATGAACACATAATATTTTTGTAGCACTGACGGAACTATGTATGCGCTTTAGTGAATCATTTATATTTGAAAAATCATTGTTAATTGTTTTAGTATTTTTGGTTGTATTTATAACCTTTTATAATAGACATTTATGTGTAATGTAGGATGTTTCATGTTTCAAAACGTGGTTTACGACTGAATATATAATAATACAATATGAATTCCAACCATGGTCGTTTGTAATAACAATATAAGTTATTTATTTTGTAAGGGATATGCAGAATATAGTTAAAATGAAAAACTATGAATTAAGTAATCATATAATGAGGAATGTTACTGAAATAAATCGAACAACATTAATTCTATATAAATGATCGTCAATTTTTACTATAAAAATCCATAATATCTTTAACAGTTTTGAAAACTTTTTAATTTATTCTATAGGGCTATATTTAAAGTAATAAAATAATAACACCAATACTTTTTTTGCTTAGGAGGATGCTTTGATTTGTTTATTTAATAGATTAGTAAATATATTGGAGATATTTTTTCTTTATTTATTTTACTCCATTTCACAACTACTACTCTATTTTTTTTAAACATCCTTTTCCTTCTCCCTCAACGTCCTAAGTCTATACCTTGAAAAACATTCTGAAACAATTATGCACCTAAGGAAATGTCACTATATCCAGTTAAATTAAAATATCCAAAATATAAAAACTCTTTACAAGATCGATTCAAGTTCCCTTCTTAAAATAAATTAAATAATAAATATATTTTTATACTATATCTACTCGCAATTAATATTCAAATCAGGTAAAAAACACATTTAGGAATGTAACACGATATTCACTAAAATCTGTGTTCTCCCTCGTTGTTGCTGTAAACTAATTTACTATTCCCCTCATATGGATAAAAGCAAAGATGATTGTTTCGTTTAATATCATTTGCCAGTAACAGGAAGATTAAGGTTCGTATCCTGAGTAGGTGTACTTAGATGATTTCTCTTTTATGATTTCCTAATTTAGGTCTAAACAAAACCGGTATACCTGCTCTAAGTTCTACATTTCTTATTATTATCCTAGAAGGGTGAACTATGCTTATGAGTATGATGTAAAGAAAAAAACTTTCAAAATTTAGTTAACTCTCAAATAATTTTGGGATTAAATACAGTATTTATTTTAACAAGTTTATTCCTCTAAATTGTCCCTTCTTCACACGCATTATTAATATCAAATAACTTGTAGCACCATTAATTATACATTTAAAGCTGTAAAGGCTATTACCAAATTAGTAATTATATATTCAAGATAATCATTTTTCTAGGTAGATTTTGCTTTCTTCAACATTAAAGACAATAAAGAGTATCTTCTCAAAGTTCCGTGCTTTAACATTACTAAATACTGAACTAAAGAAAACTCCTAAATTCTCTTTGGGATGCATCAACACAAAATCATGTCTTAACGCATTTAATAAAAATAAATAGTAGCATTTAGTTTTTAAATTAAACACTGTTTAGCCAATAATACATAAATATATTATATATATTGCACTTTTTAGAGTTTACTTTACATAGCACATCGTTTGAAAGTGGCAATAGATAGCTTTGTCATTAACCTTTGTTCGGAACTAATCAGAAAAGCTTCTATGATCAACCGCTAGTAGCGCACTAGACAACCACGTGACCGGTTCCAGTACAACACGAACAAGAAACTTTAGCGTGGTTAGAGCTGTTTGAAGAATTAGGAAACCAATCAAGTATACTTTTTTTATATAACACATCAAAGCTTATATTTAGATAACATTTCAGGATTGATAGTAATTATTATGCATTCAACCTGAACAAACCCGTTTCAGTGACCTAATGGTCTAAGGTGTCACTCACTTGTTAGATCAACCCGCCTCGGTGGCGTAATTAGCTAACCCGCAAGTTTCGTGTTGAGCCAGACAGTCGAGGACGGGGAGATTGAGGTTCGAAACTCGCTTGAGTGGACTGGGTGTAGTTTTTCCTAAATGTTTTTCTACACTCCCTCCACGCAAATGCGGGTTTACTTCCTCTATATTCAACCTTCCCAATTCCTTTTCTATCCCATTAAGGCCATTAGTACTTAAGCGTATAAACCGAACGGGTAGCAAGACGTGGTGCTAAGTATTATATTAAGTATCTTGTTAGACTGGCCTGATGATGACGGGGAAGTTGGAAATCAAATCCAGGTCGAGTCTACTAAGGATAGTTTTTTCCTAAATGGTTTCCTACTCTCCTTCCCCGCCAATGTGGGTAGATAGTTTGCCTCTACGACTCTTCTTTCCTTATTCCTACCACACTAGAGTATTATTTTGCGTGTGTAACCTGAATAGGTAGTAAAACGTTCGGCTGGGTAAAAAGTGTTTATGGGTGTATATAACTTTCTTTTCAATAAAATAATTACCAAATATACACAAATTAAACAGTAATAACAATTAAATCATATCAATTAATTAATATAAAAATGTTTTCTATTTATTAAACAGATATTTCTGTTGGCGCTACTATAAAATATAATACAAAATAATTTATTAGATTGGCAAATTAAAAACAAAATTATATAGCTATACTATATTAAAACATTCCATTATTCTGAATTACTGATTACGGTTAGAGTGAGGGAAAATATATTTCGTTTTTAAATTTTACGCATCTCTCCCACATATTTGGTGAGGATTATGAGAGCTCAAGGGTAAAATAACACCGTTTGAATATAACTGCTTCTCGTGCATCCTACTCTCCTAATACTTGCTGAAGTCGAGTTGAACCCAGTGACGCTACCAAGGCAAATTCAGCCATGGATTTAATTATCTCGGGGGAGAAAAGAGGGTCGGGGGTCGGACTGGTAGTTGAACCAAGGAGTGGAAGCACAAAGGCTGTCGTAGAACACAATATAATTACCACCCTAGTAAGGGTAGTTTGTAGGGAGTGTTGGGGGGAAGTCTTCTGTATGCAAAACACGATCATATCCAAATAAGGGAGGGTTTGAATTAAGTAGCTAGGAGGTTGACATGAGAGGAACTAGTAAACAGGAAAGCTATGATAAACAAAGAGAGAGGCAGATACAGAAAGGAGAGGTGAATAAACTTAGAAAAAGAAAAACAGAGAGACAAAGGGAGCCGGTGAAAATGGCAAATGATTTAGTAACGACACAAATAAAAATAATAAATAAGATAAATTATTATTATTATTAGCACCGCGTCTTACTACCCGTTCGAGTTATACGTACCTACGCTAATGCGTAATGTTAGAGTGATTGTGATATGAAAGGGAGGACCTACAGTTTAACGTTGAATCCGGACCACGGTGGAGGCCTGGCGTTCCCCACATTCACAATATGTTTTGTCAGAGGTGAAGGAAGGGTTTAGTAATCAGATAAATTGGTGCCGGGACCAAGGATTGAACCCCGGCCGCCAGCACAGAAGTCTGACACCTTACCCCTAGACCACCAGGTCACCAATAAGATAAATTAAGCTACATAAAAGCAAAAACTGTATGTAAGAGTTATAAAGAGAGTATAAAGGAAATAACAGTAAAAGAAACAGAATCAAAATATGTGAGAGGAAAAAAAAGTTTTTAAACTAAAAGGTGAAAAGCAAGAAAGAGTGAGTTGAAAAACTATAGATAAAAATAAACCAAAGTTCTTAAGAGCTTTGTTCTTATTTTGGATATGAGAAAACGTGAGGGTAAAAGTTATGTACTTAGAAGTTGTATATGAAAGTTATATTTGATCTCTTTTCTACTATAAATGGCAACATTTACACGTTTTAACCTATCGACATATTTTGTTCATTTCATGACCATATAAATAAGACATTAATTTTAAAATATGCGTCGTTGACAACTTAATTTTATTACTAGTGTTAGGGTTTTTTATTCCAATTAGGTTCAAAATAAAGTAACAACGTTAATAACACTCGCTGTAAAACATAACAAAAGATTTACCAACTTTAGACTTACTTTCCTCAAAACAAGAGCTATAAAGCATGTCAAAATATTTACTAACTTTATATTTGCTTTCTAGAAAATATGAAGAAATAAGAAGTCAGAGGCGAGTTGAGTAGGGGTAAAGTACATCTACGAGCCCAAACAATAGATTAATTAACGCGAACAATGGGCCAATTAAGGGCTAGGGGGGTGGGGGAGTATGTTGGTTGTAAGTGTAGGGTGAC
>CABFVX010010836.1:0-12675 GCA_902151425.1 Timema shepardi | reverse complement strand
TCCGAACCACGGTGGGGGTCTGGCATTCCCCACATTCACAAGTTGTGATTAATACACGTCTTGTCAGAGGTGAAGGAAGGGTTTGGTGATCAGATAGATCTTTGCTGGGACCGAGGATTGAGCCCCGGACCCCAGCACAGAAGTCCGACACCTTACCCCTAGACCACCAGGTCACACAAAAACTATCAAATCCAAATTTGTATGTCATACATACTATAGCAACTTTTAAAATTTTAATTTTTTGGGGTTCATTACATTAATTTACATTCATTCATATCTGAATGAAGTGATACAGTATAATATTAAAAGGGAAAATGACTCATTTAAAGACCAATCAGTAGTTAGAGGAAGGGTGTAGCTAGGGGTTTGGGGGGTGGGTGGAAGGGGAGCAGGGGAGATGTGTTAATGACGAGCCTTGGTCTTAATGAAGACATTCTGAAGAAAGTAGAAGGTGATGGTTTAGATATGAAGAACTGGAAAGGACAGTCCTACAATAATGAAGCCAATAATGGAGTTCACTCAAGAATACTCCAAGAAAACAAACTGGCATATTATGTAACACGTGCAGTCCATTCGCTAAACTTTGTTGGAGTACATGCTGCTGATGTATCTGTTGAAGTACAAAATTACTTTGGAACACTTCACTGCCTTTATTTGTTTTATGTTGCTTCTTCTTCAAGGATGGAAACTTTTAAAAAATGTTGCCAATGTCTTTAAAATCACTCAGTAAAACAAGGTGGTCAGCGAAAGTGGAAGCAGTTGAGGCTGTATGCAAGCACTTTGACAAAATTATCAAGGTCCTGGAGCAACTGGGAAGCAGCCCTCTGTCTACTATCGAGGGAATTTTTTTCAGAAAGGGGAAGATTCAATAAGTCACAATTTGTTAGGGGCATCTTGTCCTCTCACACCAAATGGCAACGTTCTCAAATATTTGGAAATTGAAAAAAAATGTCACTTTTCAAAGCTTAATATCTAAGTTGGGGGATGAGAAAACATCTGAGCTTTAGTCTCATAATAGTTACTATATGATAGTATTAGGCAGATAAATTTTGGAGTTGGAGAATTGACTATAAGCAGAGATAATGCAAGGACAAAATGTCGTCGATGAAGACTGCGAAAAAGATATTTCAGAAGTCCCACAGGAGGATTTGTTTATGATCTTTTTATTGAAAATACTATAACAAATCATATGCGAGCTAAACTTTAGTTCCAGGAAAGCAAAGAAATAGCAGGAAGAATGAAAATTAAGCCTTCTGCATGGCAACGAGATCCATAAAATGGAAATCAAAGATCTCATGATTAAGGCAAAGGAGCTAATAAAGAAGTACAAGGATGGCATAAATTAAGAAGAAGAGTTCATTCAGGGAATTAAAAGTTCTAACCCTTTTAGTGACATACGCCAATCTGATCAACTCCACCTACTACCGTTAAAAGTGCCAGAGCCAATGAGTTCGGCTCTCCAGATTTGAGCTAGTTCTTGCTTTATCTGATAGATAGTGTAGTAGTATTATATATCACTGGAAGAGAACATTTCCCTCTGTTATTTTATGTAAGGTTTGCAACAAAACTCAACCGTAAATAGTTGTTATTGGAACTGGGAGTTTAGTACAGTTACAATGGCAGACGGTCACATAATCAATGTGCTAAGTACAACGCCGGTTTACATAAGAGCTGCAAGGAAAACGTAAGTGGGGCTCACATTCATACTGATGTCAGTTTTCAAATGTACAGGTTACAGTGTTCTGAGTTTAGAAAAATATACTATTTATATTTTCTTGTTATGTCATGTGAATGAAAACATCTCTTTACCAATGAAAGTAAATAGGCGTAATGACTTTATAGATTTATATAATATTTTTAAAAATTATTATATTATTCATTATAAAAGATTTTTTGAAAACCGCATTCATTATGTGTTGGCTTGGATATTAAATCATGAGGTAAGCAATCTTATTAAATCTTGCTGTAAGGTAAACAATAACAGCCCGAAAATATCTAATGTAGGATATCAAATAAAAATTCCTGTAACTTCTATTCATAATCATATACATTCAAAACTTTAATTTCTTGTATAAAACCAAATGCCCTACAACAAAATAATATTGAAATGTATATATAATATTTCTTTAAATATGTTAACTAACATATGTTTTAAAAAAATAAAAAAATAAAATTTAAAATTTAGAAATTAAATTGTATTAATTTATTATTATTATTAAAGAACAGTACATACAGATTAAAATGATAAAAAAAATCAAAATAATCTCTTCATAAATAACAGTTTGGCGAATTTTCTTTCAAACCCTTACAAAAATGAGGAAATAGCTGTGGCATTCTTTGCACACAAAACCTTACAGGCACTTACTGGCACTCTTCGCATGTGAATTATGGACTAGGCGTGGCACTATAGGGGATAAGTACCACGTGATAGAAATATACAAGAGAATTAGATCTGCCCCTGCAGTGGCCATCTTGCGCCTGATTTGCAAAAATATGCTTGAAAAGGGGTACCAAAACATTACAACAGTGTTAAGAATCTTCCTTGTTGCCTCGAGATAAAGGAGCTTCATTAAACTAACAATGATACAAGTGAGTTTAGGAGCACCATGGAGCAACAACTCTAATGAACATAAGAGAGCATCCACACTTTGTTACGACAATTTAATGAAAACCTTTGCTGCAAAAGTAGCTTTCAAAGTAAAGCTTTGAAGAGTTTTTATGATTTTAAGAGAAATTTGACAAACCTGAAGGTATTGATTGAAATCTTATTGTCTCCTTTAAAGCCTTTTAAAATTGTACCTGTTATTAATATTATATTATGTAGACCAGGTTGGTCCAACGTTTTTCATCTCAAAGGCCAAACCTCATCATCAGTTTGCACCTCAGGCCAAAGATATATTTAATAACCCTCAACGTAATATAAGCCTATAAATGGCAATACATTATTATTTTCATTACTTATATAGGCTATAAATTATATTTTAGATTGGTGGGTAGAATATTTCAAATTTTACTTCAAATAAAAAGTGTATTAATCTCCCAAAAATGTATTATGAAATCCCCCCCCTCCCCCACACAAACAAATATTCACAAAACCTCTTAAACTTTTAAATATATATTTATACATATTTTTATCAATCAAATAAATGCATAGAAAAATCAAATGACTCTTTTGAATAAATATTTTAATTTGAATCATTAGCTACTTCACATCTGCAACCAAAGCTTTCCTCCAGGATAGTGTGAGGGCCACATTATCAGTGAGTACTGATGTACACAATGATGAACCAAAGTTTCACACCTGGGTTGTGATGAACAATTTTTTTTTTTTTGTATTTCTTTAATTGAAATACAAGTATTATGTTATTTTTGTGTTTTATTTCTGAAAACCTTAGTTAAAATTATTAAGTGTCAATAATTAAGGTCAAAATGTGGGATTAAAAGATGTGTTTTAAGTCAAATATGGACTTAAAAAGGCTTAAATTTGAGAGCACGATCGCGGGGGAGTTTTTTTTCATACTCTGTTAAGTTTGAAGCCCAACTTTAGTGATTTCACATTTTCATTTTTTAAATAATTAATCTTATAAGACAATGGCTTAAGGTTATTATTTAAATGTAGCTAAAAGGATAAGGTATAATGGTTTACAGTTTATAAGGTGAATAACAATACAATTTGAAATAATTTAGGGAAGAACGTACCTTTCATAGTTGAAGAACTGGATAGACGACCAGCCTAGCTCTACTTGCTGCATACGAGGTTCTGCCGAGGCTTCTTTAGCATCACCATTTTCAGGAGGGATTTCCAAACGGCCATAGAGGACCAATACTAGCCGTGACTCTCGGGGCAACATACACACGCTGGTGCTTTCAAAGTTCAACCTATAAAACATACCACCATTGTCACTACAACAACCTGGACGGCTTAGTGGCAGAGTACTGGCGTGCAGGGTTCAATTCTCATCTTATGTAATCATTTTTTATACAATATAATCAGAGATAGGGTAAAATAGCATTAATTTTCAGTTTTTTTTACCATTAATTATTGGAAACTTAGCGTTTTGTGGCATAATTTAACATTTTGTAGCAAAATAGCTAAAAATATCTTTTGTCAATGTTTTTAGGGCTTATACAAAGGATTTATGATAAAATTTATGTATGCATTGATACAAAGGGTATTTTAACCTTCGTTTGCAATTATTTTCATGTGAGAAATTATAAATAGTTAATATTAAATTAATAAGGAAGGAAACTGGAAGATTGTGTCTAACAAAAACAGAAGAATGCAGAATGACTTCAATTGGCATAATTTATCTTACAAAAATGTGTAACGTCAATAAATCATTGTAGCCTACAGTACAAAAATAATAAATATTGAAATATAAAATAGTTGGTATCGTAAATAGTTGGTGTCATTGAATCAGTTCAAACAAATTTGCAAGTCAAAGATAGTAAATATTGGCAAATAAAATAGTGTGGTAACAAAAATGACATAAGTGTGCATATTTTAAATACAAGTGTATCAGTTCACACAAACGTGAAAGTCAAAAATAGTTAATATATACACAAAAAATAGTTTGGTTAACGAGGTTTCCAAAAACGAAATCAGTCATCATATTTTAAATAAATAATTGGAGTTCAGCAGACTAACAAATACAAGAAACAATTAACAGAAATGGAAACTGGCACTCTATTGATTAAATGAAAGCATTGCGCAAGTTTCTATTGTAGCCTCTTTCATTCTGGTTCGCCTGTCAGTCAATACCAAACTATACTGACTGAAAAAGTGCTCGGGGTCAAATTATTAACAGGGGCCCAAATTGTTTGTAGGGCTGGCATCGTTTTATAGAAATTCTCAGCATTTTCAGTGAATTCGCGTCTATTTTGCTAAATAGAATAATTTGAAAAAACACTCTCAAATCATGTTTTTCGCGTTAATTCGTGAAATAAAAATTGTTTTAAACACTTTAAAATGCCACGAAACGCAAAGAAAACTTATAAATACCCTATTTTCGACCCTTTTAATTTTTTTTGCATTTTTTGCAAAAGCAAATCTACCCTATCTCTAAATATAATATGTGTATTTAAAAAAATATTTTTTTTTTTGTAGGGATGGACAGGAATGACTTTTTTATTTTGGGACGGGAATGGACAGGAAATTAGTCAAAATATTGGGATTCGGGACGAGAACAGGAAATTTTAAAATTACCCTTTAGAATAATATTAGATTTAAAATATATTAATTTCTAAACTAATTTGGTAAGAATTGTTAAAACTATAATATTATTAAAGCCCAGTTCGGTGCCTGCATGGTCTAAGGCAGAGACTGGACTGCCGATGACAAGAATAAGGTGTATTAAGAGTGGTTATTCCTAAATGGTTTCCCACTCTATCCCCGCAAATGCAGGTAAACCTCTAAATGCAATCTTCCTCATTCCTAACACACCAGAGTAATTAGTACAAAGGCGTATAACCGGAGTGAATAATAAGACCCAGTGCTAAAAACATTGCTAGAGGTAATAAAAACAATAAAAAATAACATAGTAAAATATTTAGAAGTGTGCGCAAATAGCATGTTTTATCAAATCAAATAACAAAATTTTGAATTAATATATGTAAAATAATACAATTAATAAAATAGTTAATTTTATTACATTTCTGATATTAATTATTTTTATTAGTTGGTTTCTTTTGAAAATGGTGTTTTATATTTAATTATTTGCATAGGGAAAAAAATATTAGAAAACATAATGTTTGGCACCATTTCAATCTCTCTAAGTTTGAAACTGCAATATATTATCCAGATTTGAAACCTCTCAAAAGTTATGTTTCCAAATGTTCTCTTGGTTTGACACTCCTTGGAGGTGATTGTTTAACACCCTTGTACTCTACTTCCTGTCTGGTTCTGAATCCTGTAAATGGTTGACCTTTTCAAGCTACTTCCTTTCCACCCTTCCCTCATTTCTGCACCTCGAGAGATAGAAGAATATATCTGTCCTCCTCTAAATATTTGAAGCCAATAAATCACTGTTGTTAAGACAGTCACGCGCCTCCAAACTTGCCAATCTACAAGCCGTGGTAAAATAACCCCCTCCCCTTCCCAGAAGACTGTCCACCAAAGAGATGCCGCCCGACCAACAGGAAAAGATAAATTCCTGACATTTTCCTGAGAGTTTGGGATACCATTTTACTAACAATGGCTCTATTCCAAACTATATCAGTTGTTTTTTACATCCATTACTGTTTGCAGCCTATGACCCATGTCAGTTTTTTTTATTCCAGCCATATATTTTACAATATGGTTCTCTAGGCCTGCTATGGGTTAATTTGCCTTATAATATAACTTAAGACTAGGACAAGCACAACATCCAGTCCTCAGAACGAGTAAACCCACATTTCACCAATGATACATTTTTGGCCATGCCAGGAATCGAAACAAGGACTCTTAGCTGAGTTGACAGACACACTATCGACTGAGCTGAGGTGTTGAATAAGCCATATCAGTGAAATTTTAAAATGAAATGACCAATATTAGTAAAAGGGTTTATAAAACAAATAATTTATTCCTGATATAAATATACTTCCCAAATAATGAATTCAGTAATGTGAATTTCAAAACATGTTCATTTCTAAGAATATGTTAAATCAAGTTAATACAAGTATAAGTCCAATGATTTATAAGAGGTATCAAATTGAAATAAAATTAATGTGAAAATGCCACCAAAGAGAAGGTTTTTTTCAAATCTCGCTTTGTCTAAAAATGTAAATTTTCAGGAGAATTGTTTTAATAAGCCTTCAAGAACTTCAAACTTTAAAATGAATATTTAAAAATCTAGTTATTAAATAATAATTTGTCTTTGAAACCAATACTACTAATTTTATTCTTACTCTTTTACTATTTCTACAATGTCATTAATTGTTACATTTACACTCAAAACACCATTGTTAAAAACTGGTAACTCTTTTGGCATGTTGAAAAGGCTCATTAGTTTGGCTAAATCTGCATGTTTTTCTTTGCTCGCATGATTCAAACCTACTGATCAATGGTCTGTGTTTTTAGCCCCTTTCTCTGATAATATGTCTTCTAAATTATCTTTTTATAATTTAAGGTATTTAACATGCACTTTCTGAAGCGAGTGATTATATCAACACACGAGAATTTATATGAGCAAGAGCAAGCGGGGAAGGGCCGAGCAAGGTATTTTCACAGAACCTCCACGGTTCTTTTACATGCCACAATTGACACAGCACAGAAGGAGGTTGAGCTACATAGTTTATCAACTTTACCTCTCATAATACTAATTTACTGACATATTTTGACAATCAGTGCTCATCATGTCATACAGATACAATAATCAGAAGGACTTACACTTTGTGTTCTTAATTTTATTACATTGATGCAGGAGCAGTATAAATAGAATGTTGCTGTTGTATTTAATATATTTCAAGAAAACTTTTCATTCTCACCACCTTTACACATCCGAAAATCAGTGGCTTGCAGTGACTTTTCTCAAACAGGACTAGGTTCGAAGACACCTATTATAATGGGGCTAAAGAGGAATATTCTCCATTTAATGTACAAGATGTAGCTTAGCAAATATACTTTTACAGGTCGTAGGTTACACAACATAGCTCCCTTAAACCGATTCAAAATATTTAAACATGGAATCAACAAACAAATACATAAATAAAGATATCAACTAAACAAAAACATAAATAAATAAATGACTAAGTGAACAAGTAAATAAAAAATGAATAGCAGAATCTTACCTTCATTTGTGTATTATTACAATCCTTCTGTCAACTTTCTGAATGATTGTGTCGATAACAGCATCATAGAAAGATTGTTGACACTGCGGTTCATCTAACAAACCTTTTTCAACTGACAATAGCAAAGTGTGGCGAGCCTATTCTCACAATGGGTGTTACTGTGTGAGGTGTGCTCACTGGTATTGTTGATACCAAACAACATACTTTGTATGTTTCTTGGAATGCTTCTTTTGCTAAGTCTGTTTCTTCCAGGAACTTTATAATTTCAGTCACAGTCTTGTCTGAAAAGTACGATTGTCTGTACACCGACACTAATTCACTCCGAAAATTACCAAAATTGAAAAGACTACTGTAGCTTGACTTAAGTGACAAAAATCAACTTTAAGGAAATCGAGATTTAAAAGTGTGAATTAAAAAAAAAAATCAAACAGCTCAATAAATTGCAGCTCATTAAGATCTTGAAACCTCAGCTCTATTTGCCCAACCGTGGTGTCAATAATTTCATTATAAAGATGCACATATTTATTTATGAGAGTCAATAAGTCATCTTCTCTATGTTTCTTCTTAGGAGCTTCCACAATGTCATCATCTTCTAGTTTTCTGTACGTCTCTTCAAAGTCTTTTCTAGTATCTTTGAGGTGAGAAATCGACTCTCTTAATTTATCAATGCAGTATTTCACATAAAAAGTCCTTGTTTGAAGAATTTTAAATAATTTAATGGTGAGAGAAATAATGTGGCTGAAAACCTTCAGTAGAAAAGCAAAATTGAAATCTCTCAATGATGACGCATACCCTTTAGCAGTCACGAAAGCATAAGTATCCCAACTATCTGAATTTTCAGCAATATTCTCAAAAAACTGTATGAGTCCTGTTTTATTTTCATTCATAGTGCTCCCGATTCTGGAATTGTACTGGCAACTGTTGGAAACCACTTCTTTACCTCAGATTGATTAAGAGCGTTAATGTGTTTCGATGAATATGAAAAGAAATTTGGAATGCCATTAAATGTCTTAAAAAATACCTTGCACTCTGTTATATGATTCACAGACTGAGAAAGAACTAGATTCAGTTTGTGAGCATAACAGTGCACGAAGAGTGCATTTGGGCACCTCTTTTTCACAAGAGTCTGTACGCCATTTAAATGTCCAGAAAATGTAGCGGCTCCATCATACACTTGTGCTGTAAGTTTTTGCTCACAATTGAAATGAGAAAGGATTCAAAAAACATGCTCACTTAAAACAATTGCAGTGCGATCACTGCTGACATCTGAAAAACCAATAAATCTTTCATAAATGTTAACATCTTTCATACATCGAAGGACTGCCAAAAGTTGAGAGAACTTTGCAATATCCGTAGATTTGTCCAACAATATTGTTAGAAAAAATGCATTATTTATTTCCGACAATCTTAACCAAAATTACATCATCAGCACATTCAATGATATTGTTTTGAATTTTGTTGGAGGTTCCTTTAAACGCCCCCCCCTACTCAGAAGATGAAAATTCAATTACCTATCGTATTTAGAAAGTAACTGAATTAGTTCAATGTAGTTTCCCCAGTTAAGAGAATCTTCCCATTCGTTGTGACCTCTGAACGGCAGTTCTTATTTAGCCAAAAAAAAACAGCACACATAAATTAATTGTTTTATTTGTTTCTGGTTTGAATCAACATTTGCATTATATTTTAAAATGCCTAGCATTTTTCGATCAATAAGTTGAAAAACTACTCTGGTTTCCTCGAGTGTTTTTAATTGAGTTATTGCAGATAGGTATGAGTGAGTCTTTTCATGGCACATCTTGGCATTATGAAAATTGCTGATATCACTAAAGCCGTTATTATTCCACACTCCCTTATTTGTTTCAAACATCACATAAGGCCAAAACAATACAGTCTGTTTCTTTATTTGCATGCAGTTAGTCATTTTGAACAGGTATAATATTTTGTTTTGAAATGACGTGTATAGTCTTCCATTTTTGTTTTAACAGAAATGTCTGGAGTTGGCCTACCTTTCATTATTACTTGCTGCTTTTCTCCAAACGAAACTGTGAATAATTGGTCGAGAGCACAGCATTGCTACACCCCCATGCCAAGCGTTAGCATATATCTTACTGTGCAGACAGACAAGGGTGGCTTCAAGCCACTGGTCCTCTCCCCGAGGGGGAGCTGATAAGACTCAATGCTAGGTGGGAGAAGGGGGCCGTGCAAATTGCGGGAATAGCACTGAGTACTGTGACAGCGCTTCTGATGTGAGTGTGTTGTCATTGTTGAGAAGGGGCAGCAGATAGTGAAAATATTGTTGAGTATTTTGAGGCAAATTGAGACTCTGATAGATTTGATTTTATGCTTTTATTTCCTGTGGAAATTTTAACTCAAAATAGTTTAACTAAAAATATATGGGAACAAGTCTAATTCTACTAGTCTATTGACTACTAGTCCACTACCAACAATATAATTTATTTTTCATGAATAGCAAATATTTACTTTAGTGCAGTGAAGATATGAAATGGCATCAACCAGTAAACAAAATGTCCCTCGGACTTTAAAATGGCCAACTAATGAAGAAATGTCACAAATATTTGTAATTCTGACAATGAAAATGATTTTGTAGATAATAGATGTAATTAAAAGTCAAATTTAACGGAATACGAAGATAAGGAAAGTTTAGAACTACCTATCTAATCATCCTCCTCATCATCAACTGTTTCCAAACTGTAGCCAGGTCAGTTTAGTAAAATGCCTCCATCTTCCTCTGATTTCTTCAATTCTTCACCTCTCACATATCTGATATGGTCAGCAATAGCAATGACGAAGATAGGGCTAGTGAATGTGATAGATCTTTAGAATACAACCTTGTGATCGGTTCAATGAAGCTTTGAAAGCCTTACTTGTCTACTTAAAGCAAAATAAAAACTTATTTTATGTATTTACAATATTTTAAAAATCCCAAACTTCATATTTTTTTCAAATGCGACACTGGGGGAATCCCTGCCTTTAAATCCTTCTAGAAGCCAACTTGAACTTATTTCTCGAGTGTTCAAATGTTGTGAAGGAAAACAGGGGGAAAAGAGCATGGTGTGTGTGTGTCGATAGTAACATTTCAACCAGCTCTTACTTCCGAGGAATATTTCGGCCAATGGAAGAATATAACAGATAAGGCTCTACCAAATGCTCTTGTTCAATGTTACCACATGCACAGTTTCAGTTTTATGTCAGTTGTTTGAACAGAATTTAATTATACATAAATGTAAATATTTTACATGGTTTGAATTAGGATGGATAGCCAGCACACTTACCTTGGTGATAGTGGAGTAGAAATTGTTTAGATAGAACACAATCAACACACAAACACATTTTTAAGGATAAGCTTCCACTGTCACGAGAGTAGATAGTCTACTCTCTTCAAGTGCTCTATTCCAAATAATCTATTTATTTTACATGGTGAATGTATACATTTTATACCAGTGAAATTATTAAGACCAAGAATTTAATGCCAAAAAATAAAAAGTCCAGGTACTTTTTAGCACTGACCCCACAAAGTTGTTTTCCCGACTCCTGAACCTGCCAACCACGACTTTAGACAGTAATGATTCACACACTCAAACATATGTACACATGAGTGAATATTGATAGTGTGTATTGGCAATAATAGCTGAGCATGGCCTTCTGATAACAACAATGCACTTGATCCAATTGATCCAATTATTAGAGGTATTCCAGACACTTTTGTAGCATATTCTGGTGATTATACAAGTGAAATTAAATGTTACTCCCATCTTGATGCTAAATATTTATGGTGTCAAAACTATTCAGAAGTCAGTTATTATATTTTCAGATGAATAATAACAATTGTTTTGAAATGTGATATCATATGGTTTTTCAACTACTTCTGATGAAAGAAAGATGGGGAAAGGGCAGTGAGAGAGAGAAAAGAGGCAAGGAAATGTTTTTAAGTTATTGAAATTGCAAACATATTATAGAGGTTATAGCTGCGCAACTAAATTTATACACACAAGTAATAGGGTGAAATTAAATATGGTTAAAAATGAGGTGGCCTAATCATTAAATAACTTCCTTGTAATGGGAATTGATAAAATTAAAGAAGAAGAAGAAATAAACCACTAAGAGTAAATTTAATGAAGAAAGTCCACCTAGGGAAAGAGGAAAAATGTGAGAAGAATCCAATGCACAAAGGTGACATGTTCCTTTCTTGTGTCTTCTATAGCGCACACACACACACACACACACACACACACACACACGCGCACGCACACACACGCACGCGCACACATGCACGCGCACACACACACAACTGGTGGTTTACATATCCCAGTTAAATGGGAAGTAAAGGGATTAAATGTTGCTCTTCAACAAATTTAGTATTTCACCCCACCATGTTTTGTCAGTGTATAGTAATAATATTAATGCTGCAGATGTAATACATTATTTTTCTCGGGAGTCTTTCTATAATATAACAAATACTCTATCCATGGGCATAAAACTATGCCCTGTTATGGGAAGGTAGCGATGGCTATTTATAAAAAAATATTTATATCTTTCCAGAATTCTGTAAACAGTAAACAATAGGATTTAATTTTTGTCTTGAGAAGTACTGTATATGAGCACAGCCCCTTTGAACATTACAAACACATTAACTGTTAGTCCTGAGCTAAAATAAAAGGCTAGGAAGTCGTCAAATAAGATAAGGGAAGTTTTACTAAAGCACCTAAGGGAAAGAATGAAAGAGTTGCAAAACAATATCAAATTAAAATATTATGAATCTAACTTAACAGGAAGAAAGGATTAAAATATAGGGATTTATATCTGTAGCATTGGACGTTATAAGGGAGCCGCTAAAACAAAACAAATAGAAGAGACTTACTGCATTCGCCTGTCGACTGGGCCTGCGGG
>CABFVX010010835.1:0-10001 GCA_902151425.1 Timema shepardi | reverse complement strand
GGGGGGGGAGTGGGAAACAATTTAGGAAAAAATACCTTTTCAGTACACTCACCCGAATTCAAACCCCGACGCCCCCGTCCCCGGTAAACCAGTTTTAACGAGCTTGACGATGTGCTCATTAAGGTGCGGCAGAAGGGCGCACGAGTAATTTTACAGTTTTTATAGCATTACATTTTTTTGACCAAAATAAATCGAATATTTATCCAGTAGCAATGTAGAGTTTAGTTTTCTGCTTATGTTAATATCAAAAGATCTTGAATATATGTAAAGGGTGTCCTGGAATTGTTGTCAAAACATTTTAAATAAAGAGAAAATGTTTTGACAACATTCCAGGACACACTTGACAGATATTCAGGATCTGTTGATATTAATATGTGCAGAAAACTAAACTTTATGTTGCTACTGGAGAAATATTTGATTAATTTTTGCCAACAAATTTATATTCTATAAAAACTGTAAAATAATTTGGCTCCCTTCGGCCACACCTTAACCGGGGTAGTAATAATGTAAATGCTGCCAATAGTAACAATATTATATTAGCTTGTGTTTAGGTTTTAAGAAAACATTATATTACTCGCCTCGGTGGCGTAGTTGGCTAACGCGCTAGTTTCGTGTTGAGCTCTACTGCTGAGGACGGGGAGATCAAGGTTCGAATCTCGGTCGGGTGAACTGGGGGGCGGTTTCCTAAATGGTTGTTCCCCTCTCCCTCCACGCGAATGCGGGTTCACTTCCTCTAATTCAACCTTCACATATTCCTAATCCATTAGAGTAATTAGTACTTAAAGCGTATAACCCGAATGGGTAGTAAGACGCGGTGCTAAATATTATTATTATTTTGTTTACGAATTATCAGTGGCTTCAGGAGGTCCTCGAAACGGAAAAGTTGGGGAACTGCTGTTCTAGGAGAGAGCAATTATTGTGATAGACCTATTGCCGACGTCTATAGGATACATAAAGACTGATTTGTGATCAGTAAAGTGATGAGATCTCGTTAAGTATAAAGTTGGATTAAAAAAAATAAAAAATCAGTAAATAAAACAAATTTTTCGTCAAAATATGATAAAAAATAATTTACTCAAACTTGTATTGATATAAAAATTACTGCTAAATTTCAAATTCTTAAATTTTAAATATTTGCCTTCGGTCAAGTTTTGTAGATATAACTTCTTCCTTAACCAATTACCTTTAGCGGAAGGATTTTTTTTTTTACTATAGACTTGATTTCTTGTAGAAATATCAAGAAGAAATTTATAATAGTGCAGTTGGTAGTATTTTTATTTGCAATTTTATGCAGAAAACAATGTCATCTGATATTAAGTTTTTTTTATTATTTAGCACCGCGTCTTACTACCCGTTCGGGTTATACGCTTAAGCACTAATGGATTAGGAATCGGGAAGGTTTAATTTTTAGAGGAAGTTAACCCGCATTTGCGTGGAGGGAGAATCGAAAACTATTTGGGGGGAAAACCCACCCCAAGTTCACCCGACCGAGATTCGAACCTCGATCTCCCCGTCCTCGGCGGTATAACTCAACACGAAACTGGCGCGTTAGATAACTACGCCACCGAGGCGGGTTGCTATTAAGTAAAAATGTGAATAGTTTGTATATCGTTAACTTTCATTAAAATCGACCAAAATTGACCATTATTTGCATGAAAAGGCCAATTACTCAAATTTCACGAAAATATTCAATTTTGTTTTATTTTACGCGTTCATAAATACTTCAATCACATCTAAAAATATTTTGATATTAAGTTTAATGTACTAAATGAAAGTTCACAAAAAAAAGTCTGGCGATATTTCGGTGTCCCTACTTAATACCTCATGTTTCCCGTCCATCCGCGACGCCTCAAGGCGTCTCTTTATTGTAGACGAGAGATTCGCGCGCGTCTCCAAGGCGACGTCTATTTCGGTTATAACATTCTGTCGTCTTCTGATCGTGTAGGAATGTCGTATTAAATATTGTTACACTTATTTCATGTGGAAGTTCGTTCTTTCCAGTCGAACCGATGACAAAAGACCCCCCCCACCCTCGACTAGAGACGCCCGTGCGTCTCGGCGCTCTTTTCTCTCAGCTATAGAGTGTTTCCATGGGACTTTGAGAATTTGCAACATATTGCTTTTCTGTCAGACCTTGAGCGGAATGTTCTACTAAAATCGTGGAACTTCTTTATTTGAGAAGCGTGTTAAGTTGCATATGTTTCTTTAGAATGTTTCACCCACCTCGGTGGCGTAGTTGGCTAACGCGCTTGTCGTGTTGAGCTCTACTACTGAGGACGGAGAGATCGAGGCCCGAATCCCGGTCGGGTGAACTGGGGGTGATTTTTCCTAAATGGTTTTCCACTCTCCCTCCACGCAAATGCGGGTTCACTTCCTATAATTCAACCTTCCCAATTCCTAATCCATTAGCGTAATTAGTACTTAAAGCGTATAACCCGAACGGGTAGTAAGACGCGGTGGATAAATATTATTTTTTAGAGTGTTACCGGGCGTCCGCCTCTATCCTACCGGGACATAGGCCTATTTACATAAATAAGCACTCACTAAAGATTTTAATTTAAAATAAAACAAGGTTAACCCTGAAATAACATTGAAGACCAAACCAAAAAACAGCTAGTACTGTTATCTTTCTACCTGAAACACAAAAAAACTTTTGTTCAAAATAATTTTGTCTAAAATGCTTTGCTTTCTGGATATACTGGTATCTCAAATTAAACGCCTCACCCTGTATATTATACATACAATTGTTAACATGTTCTAAATAACTCAATGGTTAAAATGTTTACCAAACAACTTAATCAATACTTTTTTGTAATCGTTCTCTTCCATTTTGTCTAGTCTCACAAATAAAATATATTCAATAATATTATTATTAATTTATTATATTAAGTTTTGACTAAGAGCATACTATTTGTTACTCAGAAAACAAGTGTTTTTTTTTATAAACCTTTTCCCCCTTAAATTTGATACTCTCCTTATTTGACATTATTTAGAATGTTTTCTAAAATGTTAGGTAGGTAATCTCACTTCAAATTTAAGGTTGGAGTGAAGGAAACGTGCGAAAAGGCCAGTTTTTATAGCAAAACATTTTTTTGGCCTAAAGAGATAAAATATTGCTCCGGTACAAACAAAGAGTTTAATTTTCTTCACGTGGTGATATCAACAGTTGCTGAATATTCGACATTATCATAGCGGTATTAGATGAGAGACTTTTCAAATGAAGAGAAAAAGTTGTCAATAAATTCCAGGACATCCTTTATAGATATTCAACAACTGTTGTTTATTATTATTATTATTATTATTATTATTATTATTATTATTATTATTATTATTAGCACCGCGTCTTACTACCCGTTCGGGTCATACGCTCGCTAATGTGTGATGGTAGGGTGATTGTGAGATGAAATGGAGGACTTACAGTTTAACGTGGGATCCGAACCACGGTGGTAGGCCTGGCATTCCTCACATTCACAAGTTATGTTGAGGTCACCGTGGGAAGAAAATTAAACTCTTTGCTTCTGCTGGAGAAATATTTGATTTATTTAGATAAGCAAAATGTTTCGCCATAAAAACTTTTAAGACACACCGTCCTTTCCTCGCGTTCCTTCTAGTCCCACCTTAAGAATGTAAGAGTCACGAGTGTGGGGCATCCATGACTACCCCCCACGAACGAGATGAAAAGTGCCGCCCGTGTGTGGTTGGACACCACTCGTCAGGTGACCCGCGAGTCGACCGGTTCGTTCATCTCTGTCAAGAACGGGAACAGGATTCTTCTCTGTCCAGTTTGGTCTCGGCACACAGCTTACAGCGTGATCCTCTCGACTATTTTCATTATAAGCATGTAAGCAGGCCAACAATTGCACCTACTCAGACTCTCCCCTTTACTTGAGAGCCCGTCTCACCCCTCGTAGAGTAGTTAACTTAGGTCAATAATATATCTTGAACCAGACGTCTTAAGAGCCTCGTCTCACCCCTCGGAGAATAGCTAGCTTAGGTCAATAATAAAGCTCTAACCAGACGTCTTAAGAGCCCGTCTCACCCCTCGGAGAATAGCTAGCTTAGGTCAATAATACAGCTAGAACCAAACGTCTTAAGACCCCTCGGAGAATAGCTAACTTAGGTCAATAATACAGCTCTAACCAGACGTCTTAAGAGCCCGTCTCACACAATGGGAGCCCCATACACACCATCCAAACAGTCGGAACAACCAGGTAGAAAGCGGATCTTCATACCTCCCAATAAGACATTCCAACTATCAGGTCTGGTCTTGATCGCGATAAACTAAAATGTGTGTTACAAATAAACTTTGTCTCCAGCTAACGCTTGTAATAGTACGAACCAGAGTGACCCACCCCGCTACCCACAACAAGGGTAAGGTTGGGTAGTAGAATTACTTTCTCCATCCAACCGCCCGACAAAGGGTTCCGAAAGTTTTCGTCGGACAACAGGCCTATATGCTATACAACCCGAAAGGTTGTTACAACCGTTGGATGATTGTGTTGGATGGTGTGTAGGTGATTTAAACTAACTCACCTCTGACCTGATCTGGTCAACTCCCAGCATCCCTCAGTCACAAGACACAATATGACCACGTGTCACGGACTCACCTCTGACCTGATCTGGTCAACCCCAGCATCCCTCTGTCACAAGACACAATATGACCACGTGTCACAGACTCACCTCTGACCTGATCTGGTCCACCCCAGCATCCCTCAGTCACAAGAAACAATATGACCACGTGTCACAGACTCCCCTCTTGACCTGATCTGGTCAACCCCAGCATCCCTCAGTCACAAGACACAATATGACCACGTGTCACGGACTCACCTCTGACCTGATCTGGTGAACCCCAGCATCCCTCAGTCACAAGACTTCATCCGAGCAATAGAACACGATATGACCACGTGTCACAGACTCACCTCTGACCTGATCTGGTCAACCCCAGCATTCCTCAGTCACAAGACTTCATCTCATCCAACAATGACGGCACGCAGCCTCTCTCCTGCAACTCTGACCTCGTGTTACGTGACCTCGCGCGAAGCTAGTACACAGAATACTGGTCCTTCCGGTCCTCGCACGCCTCTGCTCGACGGTTTTCCGTGTCCGACAACAAATTAGTCGGGAGTAACAACAGTTGGCAGACCTTGTTATTCGACCCCTTCCCGTCGTCAGAGCGAGTTGAGGGGGGGACCACTTCTTGTTTTGGTCAATAGTCACTCCCTGACAACATCAAACTAGTATTTCCTTTCAGACAAATCTGAATACAGATTTATAAACTGACATAAATGGTTAAAGAAGAAACTCTGAATACGGCGATGGGGCGGAGAGGGAGAAATGGGAGGGGGGGATTTCTTTGGACAAATGTTTGTGTGATGTATTGTGGTGTTAATAGACACACGTATGTATTGAGTTTTTAGTATGCCTAGCGCTGAAATGCTGAATTACACACTACGCATAATATGGCACACTAAGATAGGCTATAAGTACATAGGGAGTAGGCTATTCCTTAGAACAGATGGCGTGTCACCCACTTCAGTGATCAAATCGTCTAAGGCATCTGTTTTCAACCTGGGGTAAGCCTAGTTGAGTACATATAAGGACGCCGTGGCTTACTAACCTTTATGGCTGTACGGTTATGTATGCTAATGGTTTTAGGGATTAGGAAGGCTATATTTAGAGGAATTGTACCCAAATTTGCATGGAGGAAGAGTGAAAAACCATTTTAGAAAAACTAACCTCAGTACATCCGACCAAGATTCGAACCTCGATCTCCCCGTCATCAGCAGTCTAGTCTATTTGCGAGAGTAGCGCGTTAGACCACGTGGCCACCGAAGCGAATAAGGTTCAGGCATTGAAGCGCTGAGCTAGGGCTAATTTTAGTGACACCCAGGTGAGAGTTGTATGGGGCAGATCCTGTGTGTCATTGGTCAAATGGGTACAGATTGGGTGAGAAAATAACACAGGTGAATACAATCTTAACAAGAACTACTTACATTTGGCAACACTCCACGACACTGCATATTAAAAAAAAGGTGACCTGGCGGTCTAGGGGTAAGGTGTCAGACTTCTGTACTGGCAGCCGGGGTTCAATCCTCGGTCCCGGCACAGATTTATCTGATTACCAAACCCTTCCTTCACCTCTGACAAGACGTGTATTAATCACATCTTGTGAATGTGGGGAATGCCAGACCTCCACCGTGGTTCAGATTCCACGTTAAACTGTAGGTCCTTCATTTCATCTCGCAATCAACCTACCATTACACATTAGCGTAAGTGCGTACAACCCGAACGGGTAGTAAGACGCGGTGCTAATAATAATAATAATATTATTATTATTTAAAAAATAATCCTTAAGTGTATGTCATATTTGACCTTGAGAGGTGAAGTATCGAGTTCAGTAGCCCCTGTATGTAGACTTTTAGCCGCTCAGTGGTGACAGAACTTACCCAGGGTACACCTTGGGGACTGTCTACACGTCATGGCCGCAGTGAGATGACGTCACGATAGTGATTATGAAGGTGTGAAGCCGATAACGATCTTGAACCTAGCTTGAGCCTAATTAACCAGACCATAGTGGTCATAGGTACAGACAGTTCTTCTTTCGGAAAATAAAATACTTACGATACAAGCATGCATCGAACCCGAGGCCTCTATATTATTATCCAGGAGGTCTGGTCTGACCACTGGAGCAAGAAGCAGGTATAGTGTTCACAGCTAATTGAAAACACCTTTTCTTGGAGCATTAGGACGGTAACCTCATCTTATCAGTTTTAATATGGTTGTAATTTCCTCTTCCGCTTATCTCCGGTTCAAAACAATAATCATTGTGAAGTGAGATGTTTGGAAGGGGCGTAAAAGGGGAGTGGGGGGCGAAGGTCGAAATTCATTACTTAACAGAACACCCAAAATTGTTCTCTCCTCGCTCTGCCATGCGATGGAAAGCGAAATGGCCATTTCTCATTTTCAGTAAGACCTAACCCCTCTCACCCTTACTTCCAGACCCTTCAACCCCCTCCCCCTCCCTCCTGTAAAATCCATACAGTAAAGACAAAAGCTTTTCACAAACAGCGGGAAAATTAAGCTTCTGCGCGAAAACAACTCAAGAGGTTTCCCTCTCCCGGGAAAGAACGGATTCACAGGATTGTCGTCGTTAGCTGAGATTCAGGCGGGTCTTAACTGAGGATTGGTACGTATCTTTAGCGCCACGTCTTACTACCCGTTCCGTTTATCCGTTTTATTGGTTCTTCAATCATTTATAATAGGCCTATTAAAAGAAAAGTATTGATGCTTCAATCATTTTATAGTATTGAAAGAAAAGTATTGATACTTCAATCATTTTATAGTATTGAAAGAAAAGTATTGATAATTCAATCATTTTATAGTATTGAAAGAAAAGTATTGATACTTCAAATATTTTATAGTATTGAAAGAAAAGTATTGATACTTCAATCGTTTTATAGTATTGAAAGAAAATTATTGATACTTCAATCATTTTATAGTATTGAAAGAAAAGTATTGAAACTTCAATCATTTTATAGTATTGAAAGAAAAGTATTGATACTTCAATTATTTTATAGTATTGAAAGAAAAGTATTGATACTTCAATCGTTTTATAGTATTGAAAGAAAAGTATTGATACTTCAATAATGTTATAGTATTGAAAGAAAAGTATTGATACTTCAATTATTTATAGTATCGAAAGAAAAGTATTGATACTTCAATCATTTTATAGTATTGAAAGAAAAGTATTGATACTTCAATCGTTTTATAGTATTGAAAGAAAGGTATTGATACTTAAAACATTTTATAGTATTGAAACTTCAATTATTTATAGTATTGAAAGAAAAGAATTGATACGTCAATCATTTTATAGTATTGAAAGAAAAGTATTGATAATTCAATCATTTTATAGTATTGAAAGAAAAGTATTTATACTTCAATCATTTTATAGTATTGAAAGAAAAGTATTTATACTTCAATTATTTATAGTATTGAAAGAAAAGTATTTATACTTCAATTATTTATAGTATTGAAAGAAAAGTATTGATACTTCAATTATTTATAGTATTGAAAGATAAAGTATTGATACTTCAATCATTTTATAGTATTGAAAGAAAAGTATTGATAATTCAATCATTTTATAGTATTGAAAGAAAAGTATTTATACTTCAATTATTTATAGTATTGAAAGAAAAGTATTTATATGTCAATCATTTATAGTATTGAAAGAAAAGTATTGATACTTCAATTATTTATAGTATTGAAAGAAAAGTATTGATACTTCAAACATTTTATAGTATTAAAAGAAAGGTATTGGTACTTCAATCATATATAGTATTGAAAGAAAAGTATTGATACTTCAATCGTTTTATAGTATTGAAAGAAAAGTATTTATACTTCAATTATTTATAGTATTGAAAGAAAAGTATTGATACTTTAATTATTTATAGTATTGAAAGAAAAGTATTGATAATTCAATCATTTATAGTATTGAAAGAAAAGTATTGATACTTCAATTATTTATAGTATTGAAAGAAAAGTATTGATACTTTAATTATTTATAGTATTGAAAGAAAAGTATTGATACTTTAATTATTTATAGTATTGAAAGAAAAGTTTCGTTAATTTAATTATATATATTATCGAAAGAAAATAATGAATGACTTAATTTATTTCTAATATCGAAAGAAAATTATCGGCACCCTCTCGTATTTCAAGAAAAATATATCCGAATATTATGTTTTTAGATGTTTTTAAGTGCAAAAATAGTATTTGTTTCGCTCAATCTTTAGAATTATTGAACTTATAACCTCTGAATTACATCCCTAATCACCTCATTGTGTCAACGGGCCTATAAAACCTAGCCTATACGTCACATCAATTTTTTTCAAAATTATGTATTAAATCACTTTTAAAAAATGATGTAATTACACTATTTTGATTAAGAGTTTATTTGCGTTTCTCTCTCAGAACTTAGTTAAGAAGCAGGAACTATCAATAAAACTGTCGAGCGTGGGCTTAAGTTTGGGACGAGGGAACGCTAAAAAAAAGTGCAAGTGTCTTTGCAATTTTTATAGTAAAACCTTTTTTTGATCAAAAGGAATAAAATATTTCTCCAGTAGTAATGAAGGGTTTAATTTTCTTCACATGGTGATATCAACAGTCGTTGAATATCTGTCGAGATTGTCCTTGAATTCATTCCTTCATTCAAAAAGTGTGTAATCTAATGTCGCTATGCTCTTGACAGATATTCAACAGCTGAACCCGTCTCACTAACGAGTACCCGGGGAATTATGATTATCACCGCGTCTTACTACCCGTTCGGGTTATACGCACTTACGCTAATGTGTAATGGTAGGGTGATTGTGAGATGAAATGGAGGGCCTATAGTTTAACGTGGAATCCGAACCACGGTGGAGGCCTGGCATTCCCCACATTCACAAGATGTATTGTCAGAGGTGAAGGAAGGGTTTGGTAATCAGATAAGTCTGTGCCGGGACCGAGGATTGAACCCTGGACCCCAGCATAGAAGTCCGACACCTTACCCCTAGACCACAAGGTCACCAACCCCTAAATCAGAAAAGGTGGTTTCCACAATGCCGTCTGTCTGTATCTCGGCCTATAACCGAAACCATTTTACCGATCAGGTTAAAACTTTGTCTCGATGGTTTTTATAAGATTCCCCAAAAGGAGTTTTTTGGAACTAGTAGTTATGCAACCCCAAAATTAAGGGTAGTTTACTGATCGGCAAAAAAAATCAAAAAAAAATCGAGTTTCTCAAAATACGCTTTAGTGATTTATATAACATTTTCTAACCAGGCAATGCTTAGCATTACAAACAAAATAAAACCCCTCAACTTCCCATAAAAATGAATTTGAGAGTAATTTATATCAGAAGAGATTTCCAATTATTATCATTTCTCCGCAACTATTTCAGATACGAAATAACATATCATCGTTAAGTCGTAGGAACATTAAATCTAAGAGTCTTTTATTTGAAA
>CABFVX010010834.1:0-12679 GCA_902151425.1 Timema shepardi | reverse complement strand
CGTCCGGCCGGTGAAATTGGGTAAGCGCTGTTCTTGTTGACTATCCCGTTTTTTTGATGCCTTGTAGCAATAATTGCTACAAAATATTGTAAGCCTTAAAAGGTTTGTAGGCTCTAAAAGGTTCGTAGACCCTAGGCACTGTGCCTAGTCAGCTTAATGGTTAAAGTGGCCCTATCCATGATCAATGACCCTATTTGGAACCTTCATGTAATGCTATCCTATTTAATTTTTATATATATATAAACGTCGATAAAATATAACATTTCGGGTTGAAGTATCTGGGTATTTGACATAATTTGATGAGTTATAGAATATGAGGTTGATTTACCAAATTTATACTCTTTCTTAAACATGGAACAATTTCAACAAATTGTTGAATTTGCTTATAAAATATGTGTAATGTTTGGCAGCATATAGGTATGTAAACAGTCGATTTGTCGACCTCAGTTGTCTTGGGGTAACGTTCTCGTCTCAACATAGTTCATTGGTTCAAACCCATCCGGGGTCGACGGATTTTTCTTGAGCAAAAAAAAGTCCGTAGCACAACCTCCTTCGGAGTGGAAGTAAACCCGTCGGTGTAAATTGTGGCATGTAAAATAACCCTGGGAGGTGTGTGAAAATACCTTTCCTGGAAAAAATTGTAAGCTCTTTCGCTCTCGCTCATAGAAATTCTCATGTGCTGATATAATCATTCGGTTCAGAAATTGCACGTTAAATACCTCAAATAGAAAAAAAAAATCACAGTAATTATTTTCTCACATGAAATGAAATCAAACACCCGAACGATCTCAGATAACGGCTTGAAGTCATTTTATCAATATTTATAAAAAGTCCAACACTAACACCATTGTTGCAAATAAAAGGTTTCAAATTGTTCGTAAAGAATGTATGTTAAGCCTTATTGTTTTATAATAGGTCTTACTCTGTTCTTTTTGTAAAAATAATATACAAAGCTAGAAAACTTTTCTTTTTACGATAGTGACAATAAATACACACATATTTTAAATGCAACCCTCTCAGTATTTTTAACTATCCATATGGCTCTTGAGATCAGATGAGTTTGTCACGCGTGCAGTCTAAACATCAGTGAACACCAGGGGTGGGCAACACGTTGACCGTGGTACATAGGTGGACCACCGTGGGACGAATAAGAAGTTGATCTATGGAGCTAATATGAGGAGGAGAGCTTATAGGAAAAGAAACAACTACAGTACACTTGGCCGGGATTTAAACCATTACCTTCTTGTCAACGCCGAATTTGTACCTTGAGGCTATATCGTTATAAACAGTTCAGCAACAAATGCATTGCTTATAATATATATACATACAGTACAGTTTACACACATAAATAAACGGTATATATATATATATACATTTTTTGTGTATGTTATGTATAGTGCGTATATTTGTACAGAGAGTATGCATAATGTGCGTCTATTTATACATATATACTGTGTGTATATTTATATTTATTTATTTAACTATCAATCTTTATTTCCATCTCTGTACCCAGCCATCTTCTATCTATTTGTTTTATGTGAGTGAATATATTATATATAAGACCTATCCATCAATATACTTACTTTCAGTCCAAGCTATGAGCATTTTAATCACGCTAGGGTTAGGGATGAGTAAGGAAAATTTAGAGGAAATGTACACGTATTTGCGCGTAGGAAAATTGGGAAGGTATTTTAAGATGAACACCTAGACGGGATTTGAGAACCGATTTCCCTTTCAGCGGTGAACTAAACTAGATGAGCCTAAAATTTAGTCCACGTGATCATAAATTTCATCTATCCATCCATTTGTCTATCTATCTATTTCAACCAGATGGGTGACCTGATGGTCTAGGGGTAAGGTTTCGGAATTCTGTGTTGGGATCCGGGGTTCAATCCTAGGTCCCGACACAGATTTATCTGATTGCCAAACCCTTCCTTCACCTCTGACAAGACATCTTGTGAATGGGGGGAATGCCAGGCCTCCACCGTGGTTTTCATCTCACAATCATCCTACCATTACACATTAGCGTAAGTGCGTACAACCCGAACGGGTAGTAAGACGCGGTGCTAATAATAATATTTCAACCAGCAGTCTATTCCTCCTTATTTTGTTGTATAGCCTACTAAAGAACAAAGAATGTACTGGGTCAACTGATGGGACGATAGTCTCCCATAAGACCCACCTCGGACCTGATGTAGAGAAATATCCATCCAAACTACATGTCTACCTGTAATAAATTCCATGGATCAAGGTTATATCGCTCGCTACCTGTTAACACAGTAAGTGTGAGTTAAGTTGAGACTGGCCATAAATAAACTAAGTTTACTTTTTTTTAATTTGAGATGTATAGCCTGTGCTTTCTAAACTGACTGATTGTATCAGCACGCGACTTACAAACTACCGATAACTTAAATCTAGAGCAACCCACTTCGGTGAACACGTGGTCTATCGCGCTATTCTCGCATTAGACAATACTGCCGATGACGGGTGGATCGAGGCTTGAATTTCTGTCGGGTGTATTGAGGTTTTTTTTCCCAAAATGGTTTCCCACTCTCACTCCACGAAAATTTGGGTATACTTCATCTAAATATAACCTACATAATCCCTAAAATCTTTAGTGTAATTAGTACATAAGCGTATAACACGAACGGTTAGTAACTATTAAGACACGATGCTTAGGAAAAAATAATAATAGGGCAGACACAACATCCAGACCCCAGCCATTAATTCATCACTGTGAAAGGGGAGCCCACATTTCACCAATGATACATCGAATAGAATCGAATCCTAGAACCTTAGTTTATTAGGAACCGCGTCTTACTACCCGTTCGGGTTATACGCACTTACGCTAATGTGTAATGGTAGGGTGATTGCGAGATGGAATGGAGGACCTACAGTTTAATGTGGAATTCGAGCCACGGTGGAGGCCTGGCATTCCCCACATTCACAAGATGTGATTAATACACGTCTTGTCAGAGGTGAAGGAAGGTGTTTGGTAATCAGATAAATCTGTGCCGGGACCGAGGATTGAACCCTGAACCACCAACACAAAAGTCTAACATCTTACCCCTAGACCACCAGGCCACCTTAACAATGTATAGGCATCAAATTATCTGAACATTTCCTTCTAAAATTCAGACTAAATGTTATTTTTAACATTGATTCCAATATAAATTTCATGGGGAGTCATGGTGGGTTCAAATTATCCCATTTTTCGACTTAACCAATGCTGACTTACCCAAACCCTGGTGTATATTTGCGGTGTTGGTATCGCGTCACTTGCTAAACCAGTCCCACACTATTCGTGAATGTGAACGAATGTTCAGGTTTCGGATGACAGTCCAAGAAGTGTGGGAGGTTCACGAATGGCGGATGTTCAGTCGAATATTTGGGATTCAAGGGGGTTTCGATCTGGGAACTGTTTTTGGGCGCGAAACTTCGGCAATGTTACGAGGTAGACATTCCCCAAGAAGCGTATGAGGTCCACAAAAAAGGCGAATACTTGTATAGGTTTAATAACATGAATATAAGCAAACATTCTGTCAAATATTTGGCCAAAACATTCATCCACATTCACGAAAAATGTGGAATCTGCTTAAGAAATGTAAAACTCAGAATATACAAAGCAATATCCTGCGCCAGTTGTTAGTTATGGCTGTTTAAACAGGTCTTTTTTAACTTAGACGACAAAAATAAATGTGGGTGTTTGAAAACAAAGTACATTCTTAGGAAAATATTTGGTCCCAAGAAGGGATGAAGATAATGGAGTTTGAAAGGGATGATGATGATGATTTACAGACCCTGTACTCATCACCAGATATTGTTAGGGTAGATAGTAATCAAATCTCACGGGTTACGGTTGCCAGGACATGCAGCGCGAATGGAAGAAACTAGAACCGCGTTACATTCATTCGCTGGCAAACCTGATGGGAAGAGATCGGCGGGAAGACACGGATGGGAAGATAATATTATAATGGATCTTAAAGAGATAGGGTTAATGAGGGGGACTGGGTAGAACAATGTTAAGATAGAGGTGGGGGCATACATTTGCAAGTGGGTTTAAACACTGTTCCTAATGCCATAGAGAAAGTAAGTATCTTTGTGGTGTTATAATTAATTCATATTCTCAGCGCTGCCTTATAGTTCTATACAAATGTCTATAGTTTGCCTTCTATACAAGTTTATAATGTTCCTGGTGAATTTCAGGCACTTTTTTTCTTTACGATACTGTCAAAATAACATAAAAACTGTTTTTGTCGGGTTTCAAACGTCACTATATACCTTTTATTTTATTTTTCCTCGTCCTACAGGAAATTAAAATGAAAGAGCACGCAAGTTATTTCTTTGTGTATGTGTGTATCCATTTGTGTACTTGTGTCTGGAACAGATGAATCAATTTCGATCAATCTTAGCATACAATACAATCCTCCGTTTACATATTTGTTTATGTTCATAACAGGGAAGGTTTTGAAAAGAAGAAACTTCCGAATAATGACCATTTCTTTCTTGTTTAGCCGGAGGTCAGAGCTATACAGTATATTAAAACATATAATAATAATAATAATAATAATAATAATAATAATAATATTCAGCACCGCATCTTACTACCCGTTCGGGTTATACGCTTTAAGTACTAATTACTCTAATGGATTAGGAATTGGGAAGGTNCTTTAAGTACTAATTACTCTAATGGATTAGGAATTGGGAAGGTTGAATTAGAGGAAGTGAACCCTCATTTGCGTGGAGGGAGAGTGGAAAACCATTTTAGGAAAAACCACCCCCAGTTCACCCGACCGAGACTCGAACCTCGATCTCCCCGTCCTCAGCAGTCGAGCTCAACACGACTAGCGCGTTAGCCAACTACGCCGCCGAGGCGGATTAAAACATATAAAACATTGAATGTTCCCTTATCCAGTATCAACACTAGGATATTTTGTTCTGAATTACGGTCCCTTTATAGTTTATTAATCAGAGGGAGATTTTAACATTTTTGTTGGCACACTTGCTCCTTGTCACTTATTGAATCGGAATAAAGCCGTACCTTTTTCCCTCAGTAAGGCCCTTACCGGTGGTCATACGGTACAGGGCCTCAGTCTCACTCGCAACACATTAAATGAACAGAGAATGAGAAATCGAAGTTGGAATTTTATCCTCTCTTCATGCTAGTGGGCGTACATTTCCTTTAAAACAGAGGTTCCCAAACCTATGCCCGCGGGTACCATGGCGCCCACCGAGCCTTTTGCATCTGCCCGCCACTTTTTGACTACAGCTGAAAGGTTTTTGACTAATAATTCCAATTCGTCATTTTTCCCACAAATATCAAGTTTGTGCTTATCTCCAGGTATGCTGTTCTCAATAAGTTGGTGATTGGAAGCCCCCTCTTTCCAATACCTCCTTCTCATTCCTCTTTTTTTGCCGGCTCATTTACAAAGTGTACTTTATTACTCGAAACTATCATCCTACTCACTAATACTTAATATTTCCTTTGTAAATATCTTGACATGGGTCCATCCAGCTTTGTTGCGTGAATAAATACAGAATAAACATATATTTTTAAAATGTACCTAAGCACCAAAATGGTGGTGAGTAGTCAAATTATTTCCTTGTGCATTTATTTTAGTCTTGTTAAAACCTTAAACATAGCAGTATTTTTTTAAATTTATTGACATTGACTTTTGGTTTGGTAGAAATTGTTTAAATTGTTTAGACTGGTTTTAGACTAACTTTGCATGAGCAAAATTTTCGTTATTTTATATGCGAATTAAAAAAATATATTATTAAATGTTATTAATAATCACAATTATAAGTGTAATCTATAATAATGAAACAAAGAGTTAGTCTGTCATGCGCATGACGCAATATATACCCTATGCAGAGGTCTGAAATTAAAAAAATGAGTAGCCCCTGTGAACGAACATGGAACTTTGAAACAGGAATTTTACAATTTTGATTAATTTAAAAAAATATAAATTAAAAACTGGTTCAGAAGCCATAAAATGAAGAGGTTTTTCCTGTTTATTTGAAGAAAAGAGAATCGTTGCCTGGGGTAACCACGCAATACATTACATGGTTACCGTGGGCAACACCGGGTAGCCAATAAAATAGTGCACTGTTGGTCATGTGAACAAAGGCGTCAGTCTCATTCATTCTAGTTTTTTCCCAGTTACAAGGAGAATTTGATTTAGTTTCCGACCAGATTAGTTCAGGGGCCGACCCATGTCCTGTTGGAAAGTTTGCGTATGGAGGGTTACTCTTCAGATGCCATTAAATATGTGTCTGGTGATCTTTTCATATTGGGTACATGACCAAAGTTAGTGAGGTCAGTTTTTCAAAATGGCTGCCAAATATAATACAGGATTTTAAACGTTTAGCAGCATTTAATTTGTTTTGCAACCAAGTTTGGTATCAAATGAAAGCTATAATTCATGGCATTGCAATTAAACACACTTTATTTACATATTGAAACATCACATTCAGCAATAGCATTTAAATCAGGGCGTATTATACTATTTGTAAAATATAATGGGCACTTCAATTTATATATTTCTTTCTGTTTCAGATGATTGCATAATCAAGTATATGTTGCACTCAACGCTATAAAATGAAGGGAATTCAGATGAAGTGTCCACCATTAAAAAGGAAATCCGACTTGGAAGCCGTTAATATCTCACTGTGCATAATATGCCACCATGATATCCGTGGCAGAAGAGTATATCGCATGAATATGGCCGTTCAAAGTTATTGGTTGCTTCACGAAAATGAAAAGATGGCTTGTTAAGTATTGTTGGTGTAGATGATACGAAGCACATTGTGTACCATATGTAAGGTTACAAATCGTATATCGTGAAAACTAGAAGAATGAAGGAAGCAGCTTTGGTCTTTTACTCAAGATGAAAAACATTACCAGACACATATTTAATGATATCTGGAAAATAACCCTCTATACGCAAACTTTTCAACATGATATGGGTTGAACACCCTCCCCCCACTAGATACACCAAGATAATTAAAATGGTTTCACATCTTTTCTACACGCAAATACAGGCTACATTTACTGTAAATTGTATTTGCGTGTATAAATACGCGGATAGCTCAGACGGATAATTGCTTGTATAGTTCAAAGTCTCGGGGTAAAACAGAGTGTGTGGATGAAAAGTACTGTATTAAGACTTTTTTTTAGGCTGTACAGTCCAAAGAATTGGCCCAAAGGATTTCAAACCTGCAGGATTTTTTTTCCTGCGAGCCTATATACTCACTGACAAGCTTGGACGTGTGTGTGAGAGCCACCAACTTCACTTTGAGCCAAGTCATCAGTTTAGTTTCGAGTTCTACTAAATAGAATGCACCACGTTGACCACAGTTGTTGATGATGATGATGGTGGACAAGAGGAACTACTCTCACGAATTTATCACCGAGTTTATTTACTTATATAAATATAATACATGTTTAAGTAATATTAAATCAAAGGATTATAGTAATTGGAACACAATATCAGAGCCATATGAAGTGACATATCAAAAACTTTAAAGAATATATCTGAAAATGTAACCAAGGATTCAGTTACTAAGAAAATTAATTAACTAAGGAGCTGCTTCCGGAAGAAAATGAAGAAAGCGAGTGCCTTAGAACATTCAGATAGATATAATATATTTTCTTCATTGTTCCTGTGTACACATTGTGTCTTTTCTATAATGCAGGACCAAATTCAGAACAGCCTGTATATGTGTATTAGTTTTTGTTTAGGTAGCGATAAAGACGATGTCCATAAACCAACTTATTGTATTTCGACAAGCTACGATTTTTGTTGGACAGAAAACACCACGAGAGAGTATATTCAAGGTGAAGGGAATCATATGATCATGAAACCAGAAGCGAAAGCGATATGAATTTAAGAAAGTATACATTATATAATGTTAGTAAATTTTATTCATTATACTTAATATGTAATATTGTTAATTGCCATTTACAAAATTATCTAGCCATGTAACCCTACTCTCATCGTTATACAGGTTGTTTCAGCGAAAGCGTGAAAAAATTAAACAGGACATAAGGTATGTTCTACCGAACATTTTGAGACAGGTAACGTGTGGTCTGTGAGGCCAGCTAATGGGGATATGAGCCTAAACTTGTATAACACTGTACAGTATACCATATCATTGACGAACCGGAGGAAACCTACCATTTCGTACATCACAACAGTTGCTCAAAATGACGGCCACCAGCCCCAATGCAAGCATGACATCGGCGTTAGAGATTCTGCCGCACCCGTTCAAATATCCCTCGCGTGTTGCGAATCCCATCACAGGCTCCGACAATCCTGGCGACCAATTCCCAGTGTTGTGTCCACTGGGGTCTCATACACAAGTGAGTTGAGATATCCCGATACGAAATAGCCTTCACGCTCTCTCCCACATGCTTAGGCCCATATCCCCCTTATCTGGCCTCACAGACCTTGCGTTCCTTGTCTCAAAATGTTCGGTAGAGCATATCCTGTGTCCTGTTTAATATTTGCATGCTTTCGCTGAAACATCCTGTGTATGTAAGTAATTTCTGTCGAACATTCTTCGCTGCTTCTTCAGAATTCTTATTCAGACCTCTTTGTAGTCCCCTATCCATAAAATAATCCTGGATCAGGTCCAAGACCAGGAATAGCTTCGCCATTTACCCAACCTTCTTCGTATAAGCTCATGAGTGGGGTGTAAGATTTTAAACACTCTTTACGTACAAAATTGTGTAGAACACTACAAGCCATTACAACTTGTTCAATGTTTTCCAAGCTTAAATTGATAGCTGTATGGACAATCCTGAAACGGGAAGCCATAATCCCGAATACATTTTATATGATCCAGCAAGCTCTAAACAACCGATAGTTAAATATTCTTTGTTCAAATTTCATTTCCCTTTGGCTTTAAAAATCAGCGCGTAAAGCAAATTATTCGTCTCCTACAAATACATATGGACGTTTATTTGAGTTATTTGTGAGAGGTACATGAATTGACAACTCACCAGCTTTTGTAGAATTTCATATTATCGATAGCCCCACTCCCTCCATTTGAAACTCGCCCATTTGTGCCAATATCACACAAGATAAACTCATAATTGGCATTTTTAATGGCCATTAACACTAAACTATTACTATTCTTGTAATTCCAAAAGTATGAGCCGCTTCCTGCTGATGGGGTAATTTTGATGTGCTTACTATTCACAGCACCCGAATGGCTTGGAAACTGACATCTTTTATAAAAATCGGCACCAGTTTTTCCCCAACCAGCTTCCGTTTTGGGAAACTAAAATTAATGATGTTATATTTTGAAATAAATAATTATTATAATCTATAAATTGGTATTTGACCTGTAATAAATCTTGAAATAAAGTATCCAAACATATTTTTAAAATTTATTTTAGGATAGCGATCCAGGTGAAAATGGCACACATAATGTTATAATGACAGTGCCAGATACTCCTGTTTCTCAATTATCTTCTGGAAGTTCTACATCCAATAGAGTAAATAGGAAAGGGTGGATGGATAAATCAAACTAAGCTTCGAGCTTAGTAGCTGACAAATCAAAATCATCAGATTGCCAACCATATTCGTCATACGGAAATCACAACGCAGACGAAATGAGAAGATTGCCTAAAGAGCAAGCTCTGTTTAGTCAAAAATTAATAAATTATGCGATTTTTTAAGCTAGATTAGGACATTTGGACAGAAGTGCCATGATATGAACAAAAAATAGTTACGTTCAAGGACTAATACCACCTATGGTTTATAGATAGAAGCAGTTGCAACCACACATATTCACCCACTCAACTTACTCAACTACACCAAAAATCACAACAAACACAAGCCTACAATACCAACTCTCCAGTCACAAACTTATTCAAATTCGCAAGAATCACTTGTTTGTCAGGCAAATAGTTTTACTTAATATTTTTCAAGTACCGGATACAAATTGACTTCTTTTACTCCACATGATGACGCCAATAATTGAATGTCCTAATTACTTTATTCCTTTAAATAAATCTGTACTCTTTGACTTTTACTATTATTTACCCTATATATCTAAAATACACAAGTTTACATATTCTTTAATTATCATTTGATTTATAGCACCGCATGTTTCTGGAATGATTGTTGACAGATCCTGAGAAGGAATTGCCATTGAAAACTCCAAATCTGTGTAGCTCCTGCCAGTAGCCAGAAGGTTGGCGCTTAATCGTTCATGGGGACTTAGAGCATCCTTCATTATTGTGTCATTGCGCCTAATTAGCGGTGATAACAAGTAAAAAGATTCAAAACACTTAGCTTGATCCATTCTGAGGTAATTGTGTCAATCGGTCGGGCTCCATTCTTAATTGGTTTAATACATTTATGTGCATAGATTCTGTTCGCTTCAGGAACCATGATTTTACCCACTTAAATCTGGGCTTATGTTTTTTTTTCTCTAAGAGCCAGGACCAAATCTATCGCAACTACATCATATGTCGAAAATGTAGAACTGAACAAAAATACTAACTCAAAACCGTAAGTGTGGTCACAATATCGATATTGAAACTTAGGTTGAAAATTTAAACTATACAGGCAATTATCAAGGTAAGAAGGAATAGTCTGTAGAAGCCTTTTAAGACACAAAGCATGGTAGAAAAAACACACACCTCTCAACTTGATAGACACTCGTTGTGGAAGTATGCGTGCTTGCTTGCTTGAGTGTGTGTGTGTGTGTGTTAGACAGACCACCACAGACCAACCGGGTCTTTTATATGTACCAAGCGAGGCTGAAGGAAACTAGACCGGTTTTATGCACACCTCACAGACAAAACAATTCACCAACAAAGGGACATTGGAAACCAAAAGACAAGGCATAAAGAACCAAAACGATCAATGACAGGTTTTACACTCTAAACAGTTTTCTTTCTCAGAGATGGGGTCTACACAATTCTCTTGATATTTTAGTTGATTCTGTTTTGCTAGTATGCTCGAAAGGCACCGGAGTAGTTGAGTAGAAACTCATAAATGCCAGAAACAAAGTGGGTTTAAGATGGGTGCGGTTGGATCCAGGATTTTCATGATGGGTTGATGGGAGATCGGAAAAAGGCAGTGGGTGCTTTGGTATTTTATATATGTAAGTTGATTAACTCTACAGATTTTTGCAAGTTTTTTTTTTCATTTGAAGCAACAAATTTAATTAATTATTCAATTATCATTAAGAAAAGGAAAATATTGATTAATAATAATACATTTAAGGAAAATAAATACAAGTTTATTAATTAATTAATTAATTTTTTAGCTAAATTATGTGTTGAAAATGTAAACCAATTATTGACATTAATTGAAATGCGAAGCAATTCGGTAGTGAGATATTACGTGACGGTACAATTATTAGTAACTGTAACAGAGATTTAATTGGTTTTAGTGTTTTAATTATTATTGTTAATGCTAACTAAAATTTTGTCTTAAAGGGTGATGCACCTTCCGCCACTCCCCTTTGGATCCCAATGGAAGGTGAGATTGTAGGGAATACGAGAAAAGACCAGTGTTTTTGCAGTTTTATATACAAACATTTTTTGGTCAAAATAAATCAAATCATTCCTTCTACTGGAACAATATTTTATATATTTTGGCCAAAAATATTTTTTATATAAAAACTTGAAAAGGATTGACCTTTTCTCACATTCTCTACACTCCACATTCCTGGGTGTAACTGTATCTGTTAGGCAGTAGGAGAACAAATAGGGGAGTAGGAAAATATAAACGACAATATAATTTGTGTTGTGACTTCCATATTAAATTACATCATTCAATTCACAAATATCCATTCTACGTTCCTATATCAGTTACCTTTCTTTTCCCGGTCATTCAGCTCTTCAATGATTAACCAAAATACATTGATTTTTTGATTTTTGGAGTAGGAAATTTCAACTTCTTTGTCTGGTTCAAGTTGTATTACCTAATAGACCCTGATTCACTTACGAATAGCTAGGAAAAGTTATTTAGTAGATACAATTTATGTATCCACACGCCACATAATATGATCGGCAAACTAATAATTATGTTGAACAGCTGTCACATTTAATAGTTAAAATTTTCTCAGCAAACTTTTTTTTACATTAATAACATAATCATTAAATTATGAAAATAACCTTTTTTGTGTGGTTGCTGCATCTGTATACCTATAATTCACTTAAAAAGTGATTTACAAAGAAGAACTTTTAAAATAATGCCTTTTTTTCCTAAACAAATATGTCAAACCGGACGATTGAAGGCGGTTGATGAAGTCAAAACAACTCGTACTGGTGCGCTTGTGTTTACGCAGTAAAAACTTTTATATGGAAACTAAAATGGTGTATAGCTTTTGTCTCTATAAAATAGAAATACATTTATTTTTGTGATATCATTTAGGGTGGCCACTTGTAAGAAATAAAAGTGTGAATATAATACTGTTTAATTTATTATTTCATAAGCTATAATATACCTTGTTGACACAAGCACAAAAAGTATTATTATTAGCACCACGCCTTACTAACCGTTCGGGTTACACGCACTTACACTAATGTGTAATGGTAGGGTGAATGTGAGATGTAATGGAGGATTTACAGTTTAACGTGGAATCCGAACCACGGTGGAGACCTGGCATTCCCCACATTCACAAGATGTTTTGTCAGAGGTGAAGGAAGGGT
>CABFVX010010833.1:0-12680 GCA_902151425.1 Timema shepardi | reverse complement strand
TACGACGAGTGACGTGTATCAAGTGAATTGCTAAAATAAATTTAAATATATGATTTCGTTAATTAATTTAACCCACTATACGATCAATACCAAATGTTATATTTTAATAAGATAAACATTCATTCCGTGTATACCTCATTATATTTGCGAAGCCATTACGGTCGTCTATAGGCTGGCCACGAAGTTGTGTTAGCTGAGGTCCGTTTATGCGCGTAGCAAGATGAGGACGGTAGCTAAGAAGAAGTGAACCTGCATTTGCATAGAGTAAAGATGGGAAAACCAGAGTGATAAATCACTTGTAGAAAACCGTTAAAGATATATATATATATTTAAAGGTAAAACTACCTTCAGTTCACACAGATGAGATTCGAACTTCCCAATAAATGGTGATCAAACCAACAGCAAGCAACGGCTGTGGGTTACTAAACTTAACTAATATTTACTTTATCGTGACACCTCACAGAGAAAGTATTGTGATCGTCAAAAATTCGAAATCAAGATTTTGATAAGTGTCTACGTTTCATGACCCCCTGAAACAAAAAAAAGTTGTTGACTGTTTATATCTTGGTTTGGGCTAGAACCGAAACCACTTTACCATTTGGGCTAAATTTTGTATCTGGGGTTTACATAAGGACCCACCCGTTTTTTTTTTAATTAGATATCTAACCCTAAATTTAAGGCTAGTTTATTATTGAAAGGCAAAAAAGGATAAATCTATTTTCTCGAAATTCGCTCTAATGTTTTTGAATTATTTTGATATCTAAACACTGTTTATCATTATAAACAAGATGGACATTTTCATTTTCTCATGAACATTACTTTGAGGAGATTTTCAAATAACTATTTGAGACTCGTAATAACTTATCATTTTAAAGTTATAATACTATTAAATGCAAAAATCTTTTATTGACAATTTTTTTTTAAAACCAATAAGTTTTTTGAGTTGTAAACAAATATATATACTTTTTTTTATCAGGGGTGTAGTGGAGCGGGAACGCGGGGGAACGCCGTTCGGGCATTGCTTTTCGTGATAAGATATTTTTAAAAATTGTAAATTTTTATGCTTTGAATTCCAAGTTAACTAATTGAATTTATATCAATATTATGTTAAAACTTTCTTCATACTGTTAATCAATAAATTCTGATGAAATTTACACTGCTCTATGCGAACTCCTGGAATTTTAGGGGAAGTGCGTTAAGTAAGTTTTTGCCTTTGTAATCATTAAAAGATGCTCCAAATAGCTTCTAGAGGCACTTGTGTTTGTGCAATTCCTTCGCCTACGGTGGTTGGGGGTCCCGAAACCCCACTTCTACTTTGGGGTTGCTACGACCTCGCGTTCAGGCACTGCTAAATTTACGACCACGCCACTGTTTTTAATACAGGTTTTTGAAAATGAATTTTATTCTTATGCTCTTTGGTTGACAAAGATGTTTCTCTTTTTTCAATTTTTTCAGTAACAGTGTTCCTTGTTCCTGATGTCATAGAGTCAGGGATGGCCCGAGCTATATTTCGCACCCGGGTGGTATTGCTTTTTGGCGCCTCTCTACGTAACCGTTGGATAATATAGTCCATTCACCATAGGAGTGTAGGTAACTAACATCTAGCAAAAGTTAGCAGATCAAATCTCATATATCCATTTGCCAAACCATATTATCTGCAATGACCATAGCATGATGATTTATTGTCACTTTTGGGAGTCAAACTTTTACCAAATCAATTTTATTTTTAATTTGGTTTTTCTTTTGGCAGTTCTTAAATCTTATACTAACTGCCAACTATCACATTTCTCATGGTGATTGTACTCTCGAAAAATATGAAAATAATCCCCAAACCTAACAACTTCAAAACTAACTTATCCTGGGCGTGATAGGGAAATAATTTAAGGGGAAACTCCACAAATGTTAAACATACGCTAAACGTTTCATTTCGAGATTGTACAAATACTGTTAAGATTACAAATTAAACTATAAGAACCTGTTTTGTAGACAATGTCATCCTTTATTTTTATTATAAGTTTAACAAATTGTTTGACATTATGAATGGTTTACTTTTTAAACGCTAAAATAGTTTTAGGGAGCCATTATTTCAAGCTGGCAAATGTAAAATAACTTTTTAAGAGTGGAACAAGATTCTATTTTACTCACCACAAAATTAAACTAAAGTGTAAAATTTAATGTTAGTATACAAAATTGAACGTTTGTTAATCTTAGCAACTCCACTATCGCGCCCTGTCTACGTTAGGTTCGGAGTTGTTAGGTTTGGGGATTATCTTCATATCCCGCCCAGGCTACGCTATGTCATGTCCAACTCTGTTTGGCGCCCTGGGCAGCCGCCTGGTTCACACGGCCCTTAAGCCACCCCTGCATAGAGTAAGTAACAGTGTATATTATTTTGGTCAAGTGTTTCTATAACAATGCTTAGACCTATTAATTCATTTCACAAGTCTTAACGAGTTTTTAGTAAATGTCTATTTCAAGATAAAAGCGAGAGAGAGTCTGTGTGGTGAGCCATACCATTTATTTTTAATACTAAAATACAAAATTGCTTTTACCTCTGTTTGAGTAGGTTTGTTTCTAGGAAGTTTTTATTATTTTTACTATTATTGTTGTTATTATTTATTATTATTATTACTATCGATGTATCTACACAACTAGAGGTAATGTAACATCATTAAAACCATTACACTCATATTAATGTGAAAGACAAGATCCATGCTTTCTGAACGTTTTTTAAATACTAGTATATATATGTGTGTGTAATTTCTCTAAAAAAGTATTAAATTAAAATAATTTGATGTCTATTTTCAGGGTATATAAATAATAGCTATGACACCCATGCTCACCCTCTTCTAAGTAAGCTTCAGGATGCGCCACTGAATCTTAATATCTTCAAAATTAATTCTGCTATAAGTTGGAAAAGGTTTTGTTCGTCTATAAAACATAAATACAACTATTTAGAGAAATTATTTTCCCCTCTCTCTTCTTACAAAACAGACGTTATACAAATAGGTTTTATCTAATCAAGGAAACACTGTATGCAAACTATTTATAAAATAAACATAATCAAGTCTACTCTATAAACACCTTTTAACATAGTTCATACAAATACATTACAGGGAACATTTTCAATAGCCCATGTTTGAGAGTGACAGACAATTAGTGTCAAGTCAAGGGTTTTACCTGTACAGGATATAGGTGGGACGAGGGAAGGGGGAGTAGCGGGTTTTAGAGAAATAAAAGATGGAAAGATAGTGAATGCCAAAAAGGAGTTGAGGAGGAGAGGGTAGAGGTGCTTCCGAAGACAGAGCAATCTACCAGAAGCTACTGAACTTTTTCAACAGTTCAGACATGATTTAATTTGAAAATATCAATTTTTGTTAAACTTATTGGATTATAAATATTCATGTATGATAGAACATTATCTTATTCTCTATAATAATATGATAACTTCAAAATTGTGTTCTTGTATTTTATGTTTAATTAATTTTTAATTTAATTTAAATTACGTATTATTGTAAAAAGTAAATATTATCTTGTAACATTTTAATTAATATAGTTCATTTTAAATTTACAAGTTTAATATAATACAAAAAACATGTTGTTAATATAGACACATTTTCTAAGCAATAGAGTAAACAACTTTATTCTCCTCATACCGTAGCTATCCATCCGAATCTTAATGGTAATTTAATTTCTCACATCCCCTTGGATGAAGAAATTATTGTGATTAAAAAAAAAAGTAATTACAAGATTTTGATGACTATCAACGTTTCATCTCCCACTGAATCTTAAAAATTTGTTTTGTGATGCCGTCTGTTTGTCTATCTACAGCTGAAACGATATTTCAGATCGGACTAAATCATGGTATCTAGGTTTTTCATAAGGTCCACCCGAGGACTTTTTGGAATAATTATATACCCCTAACATTATAAGTAGTTTAAGCCTACTGTAGGCAAAAAAAATCTATATTCCAAAAATTCACTTTAATAATTTTGAGTACATTTTTTTTTATTTAGGTACTGTTTAATCTTACAAAAGAAATATTAGTTTTCATTTGCACATGAAAATGACTTTTATGATACTTTACTTTACATGTTATTTTTTTCTTAAGGGTTTTGTAACATTTTATGTTGTCTGATTTACGGCTCTTTGATGGAATGTGATGGTCTGTTTACCTTTTTCGACCCTTCGGAAAGAGATGTGTTGTGATTTTCAAAACAATCTAGATAAATGTTTCAACGTTTTACGACCCCCTGAGAGAACTAAACTGGTTTTTACGATGCCATGTGTCTGTGTCTGTATATCTTATTAGTCTAAACATTTTACCAAAACTATCACAAATATACCATACACAAAAGTAAAAAATATTCAAACATGAACTAAATATTTAAAATTGCGTGAATAGTCTATAGAATTACTTATTTTTGCATTTTGTTAGTAAAAACAAAAACATTCAAACTAATCTCACTGAAAAATGTATAATCGAAAAATATATTGTGAAGTCAGTCATAAAAAAAACTCGTGGTACTGCGAGGGAAATTATCAGTCACTGAGCAGTGGAGGAAATGGCTCTAAGAGACACACACGACAATCGGACGGCAAACTAGAATTGAAAATCAACGATATTTCGTTTTTTTTTTTAATATTACACTTGATGTCCTGTTCCAGAAATCTGTTATGTGAAAAGGTATTAAAGAAAGAAAGGGGTGAAATAATAATAGTTTACATGTCCATAAACTTATTTTTAATTAATGAATATAGATTTTTTTATATGACCCATTTTCAAATTATTCTTTAAAAAATAGATTTTCCCTTTTTTTACTCTAAAATATTCCGAAAAAAGCCAAAAAAGAGACGTACATTTTTGAAAAATATATTTTGGGCGTACTCATGGAATCTAATTAGTTTGGTTGAAGATTGAAACAAACAAACTTTATTTCAATAGTAGCAAAATTTACAAAACTATTAAACCAAACGATCCACGGAGGTTCCCACACAGGTCTCTTCATAGTGTCAAAGTAATCAACCATAGATAGATAGATTGAATATGTTTAAGAATTGACACTTACGAGTACTAAGAATATTTAAAGACTCTAAGAACAAAATTGGAGACGCTTAAAATAGTCTTAGAGATGTACTTTATGAAAATGATGAAGTAGGCCTAATACAGTTACTATCGTGTCACTGTACAGTTCAAATGGTAGTTCTAATTACTCATAGTATACATGTAAATTTCTTTTAAAATCTTACAAATGTTTCACACATATGTGCTTATTTATATTCATAAGTTTGTATTTAAAATCTTTGCCTCTCCAATAATTAAACAAAATATAAATCTAGTATTCCGTCTCAACATCGAGTATTATTTTAAAGCCTACATTCTGTTCTCCCCTGGGTTTGTATAAAAGCTCAGAGTAAACTGTTTTGTGGGCAAGTGATTGAGTGTTAGTCTCGCACGAAGGAGAGAAGATGATTCAGAGAGGGTAGAAAACACTCCATCTATTTTTAATCAATCTAAATGTACGAATCCGCCACAGCAAGATTTCAGACTGACGTATAGTTGGCGTCTTTCCAAGTGGAGCGTCTCTTTGATAAATGTAACTGCGAACTCATATGGGCAAGCTATATTTATTTACCTTTAATTAAATCTGTGGCATTCTCCTTCAATTTAAATTTAATATTGCGCTTCTGAGCTCCATAATTCTTAGCCCAGTTTGTGGAAAGACTATCGCGTGTTACTGTACCGTTATTCAGGGGACACCAAAACGTACTAATCGTACATCCTTTCTGTGGAGGCTCTTTCCATGTCCTGATGAGATGAGGTGGTGATGATAATTAGTATGAGGTTGTGGAGCCAGTGGAAACTCTTATACCTAGCCTAAGCCGTTAACCAAATCCTGGTGACCGTTGGGTGTTTCTCATTAAAGGGGAATTACCCCAAGGTATCAGCCGGGAATCGAGCCCGGGACCCCTAGGCTCGTAGCCAGATTCACTGACCACTATACCACGATGTCGGTTAATTGTTATAATAATTCAGTATTTTAAATGTATTAGTCAACGCTCATACAATTTCAAATTATAAGTTTTGAGTTACACATTTTGATAATATTTGAATGAAATTATATGTATAGGACACCTAGTGTGCTGAAATAATCTCATCAGTAGGCCTAGAGTAATGAATAGGAATTCGGACTTTTGGGAGACACTACAACAGAGTTAATATAATCCTATTAGCGCAATGTAGGTACTTCGGCACGCATCCCACTATTAGAATGGAACGGTGCTCTGCCATTGGAAGAAGCCAGAAAAGTATGTTTAACAATATATAATTGATTTAATTATTTTTATATTATATGCATTTACTTGATCTTACTGCCGGTCTGGCCTATAAACATTTAGTTTCATTAAAGCAATAGGCACGAGGAATGTATAATTTAAAATAGAACTACCTTCATTTGAATTGAGCCAGGTCAGGAAACCAGTTAAAAAATAAAAAACTGCTGTAAACTTAACTGGGATTCGATCACCAGAGGAGGACAAACCATCCCATCAACAACCGTTTTGAGGTTAGGGGTTATTCGACATAAAATAATGAAGATTTTAATAACAGAAAAGTTCGAAAATAAGTATCTTCAGCACAAAAATCAGAAGCAACTTTTCCTGTGCAACCATTTCGGTGGCCACATCACATGATTTATGCCACTACCCTTGCAGTAGCCTAGACTGCTGATGACGAAGGTATCCAGGTTCAAATCTCAGTTGGATGTACTGAGGTTTTTCCAGACTTGTTTTCTACCCTCTTTCCACACAAATTCGGGTACAAGTCCTATAAATATAGCCCTCTTTCCTAAAACCACTAGAGTAATTAGTGTATAGGCGTATAACTTGAACGGATAGTAAAACGCGATGATAAAAAGAAAAAAAAAACTTTTCCTGTGTTTGGCCTGTAAATACATTTTGTAAGGATCCAGATTTAGATCAATTTATTAACAACTGTTTCTGCAAACATTATTTACGTGAATTATTAGTTTTGTTTTTCTCAACGCTTGGAAGTATACTTCTTGTAAACTACATCAAGTATAGATAAGATGACCGACCAGATGTCCTGCTTTTGGCACAAGTGTCTTGCTGTGGGGCGCATAATTGTCCCACTTTGGAGGGAAATAAACTACATTCTTCTTCCAACATAAATCAATTNAGAAACAACAGTTTCAAATAATTTAACAAGGCGTTGTTGGAAGAATATTATTTGTGTGTGTAGGCCATCTGTGTTAGCTAGGCAAATGAAAACATTGAAACGCCACACCGCGCTCTCACGCCTCATGATCTCTTTGTTCCCACCACTTATCAACTTCCCCACTACTTCGGAAATAGTCGGTCAGCCTCGCCACTTGATCTCTTTGTTCCCACCACTTATCAACTTACCCACTGCTTCGGAGATAATCGGTCAGACTCGTAAACGTTCTTTAGTGGTCTTCTCATGTTTCACGTTAAATATTTCTCATATCTCAATTTTCATCAGCGCTGTATTCTCAGTACTGTGTTTTTGTATTTGACTGAATTCCAGTGAAGCCTATTTTTTTACTAAACTGTAATGTATTGGAATTTCTTGTGAAAAGTTTTATGAAATAATTAAACAAAACTCTGGTTTATTGAAGTGATTCAACTCATCTGATAGATATGGAGTGTTTAATTTAGAAACGTTTTAAGAATTTAACTTGGTTTCTGCAAAAAAAAAAAGCTTTTTTCAATGTTTAAATCAATGATTTCTGTAAAATAAAACCATTTTGTGTAATGTAAAAACTAATTTCGTTTTGTAAGCAAATAAGTTTAAATATGTATAGTCTATACGTTTATTATTTTATATATTATAACATTAGCGTGGACTGCTAATATGACAATGTTACTACCCGCCCCTAAACAAGCTAATATTAATAGACATCCTGCAATAGAAATACCAATAGGACCAGCCAGCTTTTAAATACTACCCCAAATATTCTTATATTCATAGATATCCAGCATTATTAAACATCACGATCTTACTATGCCAAATATAAGTCTCTACTCACGCGTAAATCTGCCTGGAGAAGAGCAACTTGCAAGTCTAGCTTGCTCACCACGAATACTAGAATGGAGAGAAATCCAAAACACGCTACAAATTGTGCAGCACCCTGAAGCTCCAACATAGTAAACCAGAAATACTCTGATTGGCCCGTACTGTGCTATTAGAAGACCACTCATATTCATGGACACCTAGATGGCGTACGTGATCAAACAAGTATAGCTCTACAACTGATCGTCTTGTGTCTTGGAGTTCGTGTTTTGAGAACGAGTCGAATGCAGCGGCTGATCATCAAGACAACAAAAACCTGGCTACGTGACAAAAACAACGTAGCCTTTCAAGTTGATGTTAGCGAGTGACGTAATAACAAAGGAAAACTCACACCTTCCCACCTTGCAACTATACCTATATAACGAGGGACCACAGACAATATCAAAGACTATTACATTCGCCACTTCCACGAGAAGTCCTGTTCAGGACTAGGACATTATTTAGCCAGGTTGGCCTATAATAATATCTTTCTTTAATTTTATAATCTTTTTATAGAAATTTGTCAGTGTAGGCATCAGTAATGTTTTGCAAAAATCTTTTATTTTTAAACCTAAATTCGATTATAGACCACTTAATGTTTACTGTTACCTCATGGGCGCTAGTATCTTTGTATTTTCTTGGTTTGAATAAGAACCCACATTATTTTGTTCTTTTTTTATATCTTGCAATATTTAGGTTAAATATTAAATTTTCGCTTTGTGGCTATCAGTAATTTAAATTCTTTAAATTTATAATGTTTATTTTATTGGTTATTTTGTAGACTTCTTTTCTTTAAAGTCAATGTAAAGTAACTTATTTTTGTTAAGTAATATGATTTTGACTTTAATATTCGCAGATTAATTTAGGCAAATTTACAAGTTCTGTAGCGTAATTTTTAAATGTATAAGACTTGTTTAATTCTTTAAAAGTGACGGAGGTAATGGTCCGGTAAAGGTTTAAGTTTAGTCGAGAAGTCAAATCTTTGTGCTTTAAGTAAATATATGTTGCGACATTTAAATTTAAATTTATTCCATAAGTTTAAAACGGTTTATTCTATATTCACTGGTGAGAATCTGACGCGTTGTCAACCATTTAAAAGAGGCGCATTAAGCTCTTTGTGATATTTTATAATTTTTAGGAGCTAATACTTTAAATAAATATTTGATGCGATATACAAATTTAAGTTTATTCAAAAAATTTAAAACTGTTTAGTCTATACTCACTGGTGTGAATCTGACGCGTTGTTAACCATTTAAAAGAGGCTCAAAAAGCTCTTTGTAGGCTTGTAAAAATGTTAGGAGTTAAAATTTTAAGTAAATATCTGGTGCCTCATTTAAATTTAAATTTATTTCATAAATTTAAATCTATTTTGTCTGTATTCACAGGTGTGAATCTAACGTGTTGTAAACCATTTAAAAATTACAAGTAATTTAAACTTTTGATCCTAATTTTGTTTGATCTTAATTCGCTGTTTTGAAAGATTATATAAAGGTGAGAAATATTATCAAAATATTTATTTTTTATTTAAAATACAATCAATAATAACTATTACTAGCATGATCCTTTATATTGCAAAGGTACAAACTACTGAATGTGAACATGTTAAATATTTAAAACAGCTTGACTTAAAATGTTAGAAGATAAAAAATACGGTTGGATGATGATTCTGCTTGAACAGTGATGGGTATCGATAGTGATGAACCATAATGCGGATAAATTGTTTGTTAATATGAAGGTAATGGCATAGGTGTAGAAGTATAGGTTGATGTAGGGGCTGAATCAGATGTACCTTGCAACTTATGCAGTTTAAAGGATGTAAGCACATACTATATGTTCTCCTGCGCTTTTATAGCCGCACAGCATGATAGCGTCATTAATTGTGCTGCCACACTACGCAAAATAAGTTATATTCATTCTCCATGCTAGGTTATTTCATAACCGCTTTACTTATTGTAGCCAGTTCTTTAACTACTGCGGGAAAATGTTGCCCTTTTGAACTTGAACGGCGTTTCTCTGGTGGAGGGCCATCGGGGTCTTCATCTGTAGTGGGTAACGTTTCATTTTTATTTGCGCCATGAGCTGAGTTCCCTGGTTGTATCTAAAATAAATAGAATAATTTAACTTAACATCCTCTATGCCAGTGATTCACAACCTTATTCAGCTGACACCACCCTGGGTTGATCATTAAACACCCTACACCCCACCCCCTTCACCTCGCCTATATTTTAAGATATTTTTTTAAAATAAATATTTGAAATATTCAGTTTTACAGTTGCTTATTTATTTTCCACAATATCCAATTTAACACTTGCATAATATTTGGTTAAATTAAATTACTGAAATTAAGTGTGATGGTGGACCCTGTTTTGTTTAATACCATCAACAAAATCTATATCTTATTTTTAAAAAAGCTTGTACGTTATTTCCGAATTGTTCCACGCCCCCCTTGAAATCTTCCACGCCTACTCGAGGGTTCGCGCTCCCCAGGTTGGGAAACACTGCTATAAACTAAACATCAAACAAAAATATACCTATGGGGAATCAATCATTTTTACAACTTGTTCATGTTAGGTGCCTGCTAGTGATGAGGAATGGAAGGTGATTGAGATAGATTTCCGTCAAAGATGGAAATTTCCAAAATACTATGGATCGATTGATGGTAAACATGTCACCATTCACGCACCTGCAAATTGTGGTATTGACTTTTTTAACTATAAAGGTACCAACAGCATTGTTTTGTTAACCGTGTTGGATCACGGTTATGGCTTTCGCTATATAAATGTTGAATGCAGTGAGAGACAATCTGATGGAGGTGTATTTCAACAATCATCTTTGTTTCAAGCCTTAGAAAATTGTTTATTACCAGAAAGGGGCGCCTATTGGGAGATGATGCTTTTCCACTGAAGACATATATGGTGAAACCTTATTTAAAAAGGGCACTTTTAATAGAGCAAAAAGTTTTCAACTATCGACTTTCTAGGATATAAAATACTTTCGGAATCCTTACTAGTAGATTTCGTAGAGCATGCTTCCAACAAATGGCTGATAAAATCATTAAAATTTATTGTGCATTGCATAACTGGATGAGGATAACTTCGAGTAATAATTACAAGCCAAAATGATCTCTAGATAAATAAAACGTTGATAGCGGTCACGATATATCAGGTTCTTGAAAAAATGAATTAGAGTTTGGGAATGCTCTCCCTTACATAAATGGAGTAGCAGGTAATCACTCTTCAAGACTTGCAAGACAAAAGAGAGATGAATTCTGCCAATATTCTATGGAAGAATGTACCCTACCATGGCAGGACCTATGGTTTTTAATTCACTCTTAACATCATTATAATAATATGTTGGTACCAATAGCCTACTGTAGGCCTATTTTTAAGTACTAAGAGATAATCTTACAGTAATATGTTTGTACCTATGTATTTGTTTCTTATATTTAAATAATAAGAAATATACTTACAGTAGTAAAATTATGCTACGTTGGTCTTTTATTGTCTTCCAAACTATGTAAAAAGCCATCCATTTCTTTAAACCATTTCACATGCGGAAAATATACATTATCCGAGCTTGTTCCCGAATTTTAGAATCGTTTATTTTTTTCTTGAGAATAAGTTGATCTCAGAGCCCATATTTTATTCTCTATTTCTGAAACTTCAAACCCCTCGATTCCCATGACGTCCTCAATTTCTTGGTAAGCCATTTTTTCGGACATATTTATTCTTGTAAATGTTAACCACGGTATTCCATAAACATTGTCTCTCTCAATACTCTTGTACACATTTTAATGTGGTCTTTTAATTCCAATGCGACGACATTAATATAGTAAAATGTTTCACACCCACAAATAGCAAACACCAAAACACTTATTCTAATAATCAACTTCAATAAACTGACCTGTTTACACTTGTTTATTTGTATCTTAATTGTAGTGAAACGGGGTGTAGGAAGTCTACTTGCACAAGTAATTAGAATCGATTTATATTCATTCGACTAAACACTTCGCTAAAATCGTAACTTCCTCAAGTACCAAACGTACACTCCGTCGAGATTGAAAGGTAGCAACTTCTAATTCAATAAGCCCGGGAGGTATGATACTCCTCCACACATAACTGTAGGATAGTTTGCCTAGCTACGCCCAACACCTAAATAAGAGAAGGCCTTAAGTCGTTAAATTATTTCTTGACTGTTGGGAAGGAGTGATGGGGGAGGAGTTATGTCTTTTAGCGATGTCAGAATGGTTTGATTTACTAAATTAATTTTACTTTATTGTTCTGATAATGATAAAATCAATAACTAATATTTACATACTAGGTTAATTAATTATGTTTGCTCTCATTAACATAAGGGCAGGTATTTTGTTTAGCTATAAAAAGTTTAACCATATCAAACGTTATTTGGGCACTGTTACCCACATTGATTGGTTTTATATGGTAAAATAAAGCAAGTCTCCCCTTTTAAGAATATTCATTACTCTTTATAGCCAATTATGAATGTATTAATGATTAATTATTATATTCCACACATGTAACGTAAATAACATATTAACTCTAAGAGATTTTTACTTTATTTGTAATAAGCT
>CABFVX010010832.1:0-12681 GCA_902151425.1 Timema shepardi | reverse complement strand
TGAATAATGTTTTCTCCAAAGTTATATAATTTTTGTAGTAGTCCTACTGGTCTGTGAGTGGTCGAGGACTTGAGACCAACCATCCCACTTGTTAACACCATTTCAATAAATGCACTAGATAAAATAGGAAGAGATTGAAGGGAGAAGCAGATAAAAGAAAGTGCGCAAGTGAGAGGATAATTAGAGAAGTAATTAAACTAGGAATAATGTTGGAAAGAGGAAGATGGAGGCATTTTATCAAACTGATCTGGCGCAAGCTGGAAACAGTTGTTGTTGTTGATGATGATGATGATGATGATGATGATGATGATTAAATAAAATATAGTTAACTTTAGTGTAATGATTCTATATCGTAATTGTAACATTTAATGAAATCTAATAATTTCAAACATGCAGTAATTATTATTTATAGCAGACATAGGTTGGTGTGAGTGATAATAACCTACCTCGGGTCCGCGTATATCGTCCAAGCCTCCGCTAAAGCTTCACAAATACCTTGAAGTGCACCATTGGTCGGAAGCTGTAAACAAAGTGTGTCATGATATAAAACAAAGTGCTCCACTCGTGGGGAAGTAAAGAGTTATAGGGGACCAAGGAATGTTTCACCCCCCTTGGAGTTCAATCATAGCACCGCCTTCTGGTGCGATTCCATTCACAATGTACACATACACAATGTCTACTTTACTTGTGGAACAAAGACACGGTAAGGACATAGAACGTTGTTTGTCAAACTACCTTGGTTATCTATTTATATTAGACTACCTTGGTTATCTATTTATATTAGACTGCCTTGGTTATCTATTTATATTAGACTGCCTTGGTTATCTATTTATATTAGACTGCCTTGGTTATCTATTTATATTAGACTACCTTGGTTATCTATTTATATTAGATGAGCGTCAAGTTTATCCCGGGGTTAGAGACGGTTTGAGCTAAAGAAAGTGCTCTTGTGGAGTGGAGTGGAGTGGAGTGGAGTGGAGTGGAGTGGAGTGGAGTGGAGTGGAGTGGAGTGGAGTGGAGTGGAGTGAAGTGGAGTGGAGTGAAGTGGAGTGGAGTGAAGTGGAGTGGAGTGGAGTGGAGTGGAGTCTGCTCGAATGTCGACACATCTGGAGGAAGGTTTAAAGCACAGAGTTGATTTGTTTGGTATTCTTTTGGAGTGGAGTGGAGTGGAGTGGAGTGGAGGGGAGGGGATCTAAAGAGAAGAGGACACAGGGAGAGTTGTTCTAAAGTTGTGTAAGAGAACTTCTGAGGAGAAGAGAAGTGTTGTACTCATTGTCACTCATGCAGCAGAAACACGGACAGTGAATGTAAGAGAGACTGGGAGAGCGTGTTAGCTGTCACTAAATTGACCCGACACAGGCGGGAAAGAGTTCACTAGGATGATACTGGCTAGAGTGCTCCCACTATGTGTTATTTTCAGGTCACTGCGCTCTAAAGTAGCTTTTATTACAAAACTAAAATATAAGTATTTAGCGATGTTTCCCAAACAACCGGGATCATTGACAGGGAAATAAAACATAATATAATTAATGAGTGTATTTAAAAAATAGGGTGGCAATACAAAGAATGTTAGTGCCTATCATTCACAAAAAGCCTGCTGCACGAATTGTAAAAAGAGAGAAACCAGCCATACCCTATAAACATAGTTGACCAATCAGTGAGAGTTGATCGTAATGAAAAAATATGTTCAGCTATAAAACTAAGCAAATAAGGAAACACAGATTTTAAAGCCGTTTCAGAAAGTATGTAACAATATGGGGAAAATTATACTTTCTTCATTGTAACAATACATTCAGAAACTTCTTAGGTGATTTACATAATCGGCAATGCTAACCGTACATAATTTAAATGTATAGTCAATGAACAAACATAGTGAGCCGGAATAACATTTTCTTATTAAACTAAACACATACTTTCTTCAGGATGCTGCTATTTAATCTAGTATTTAATTATTTTTTTTGTGGCCATGGAACAAGTCTATTTCAGCATATTAACAACAGTATTGTCAAAAGAATTTGGCTTGAGAAAGTTCTTAGGCTATTTTTGAGAACTCTTAAGGTTAGAAAAGACTCTTTTACACGTTACATATCATTACATATTTTAAAAGTGCATACAAATTAGGGAATATTCTAGATTGTTCTGATATTTCATGTTTTCAAAACCAACATGCGAGTCTCCGATCCCTACTAAAACCAATGCCTCAATAATGATGTATCATCTCAAGTGTTATCAGTTCCTTTCCAGTTGTTGTACTGACCAGTAAACTGCTATAGTTGTAACATATAACTATTTCAACTAATATTGGTCAGTTACCAAGTACAGACCTCTCGTTCTACTTTTTTTTTTACCCAGCCATGAAGTCTACTCAAATCTTTCTTCAATGCTTTTCTTATTGGAGTCTAGAATTTGAAAATAGTTAATTTCCTTCCCTTACTTCCGGAAACGCACTGCTAAATGAGTCTACCGAGTGATGTCTTCCGACTTCTATTAAGTCTGGACCAATGTAGTTTCCATGTTTTTATCTCCTGTTTATATATACATATATATATATATGTATATATATATATATTATTTAGCACAGCGTCTTACTACCCGTTCGGGTTATACGCTTTCCCGTTTATAAACAATACAATATATATTAGGAGCACTAAGTACCAGCCTGCAATTTATTTTGTAAGTAGTCACAAAATTACGATTGATGCGAGCATTTATGCCCCCACAGCTACATCTTTAAAGAGCTGCTCTTACTGCATTATGATGAGTTTTAAAATATTTGTGAATTTCCACAGATTTATCAACAAAACATTATACCCTATTATTTTACCGTATGTGACTACAATTTTCTCTAGATCTTTTCACCGCTAACCAGTGTCCGGTAATACAGTCCACTTGTTTCAAAAGGCAAACATTTACCTTTAAGCTCTGTCACTTGAATGAGAATGCTATTTTGAGAGTAATAATAATAACAATAATAATAATAATAATAATAATATTTAGCACCGCGTCTTACTACCCGTTCGGGTTATACGCTTTAAGTACTAATTACTCTNTTTGAGAGTAATAATAATAACAATAATAATAATAATAATAATAATATTTAGCACCGCGTCTTACTACCCGTTCGGGTTATACGCTTTAAGTACTAATTACTCTGATGGATTAGGAATTGGGAAGGTTGAATTAGAGGAATTGAACCCGCATTTGCGTGGAGGTAGAGTGGAAAACCATTTAGGAAAAACCACCCCCAGTTCACCCGACCGAGATTCGAACCTCAATCTCCCCGTCCTCGGCAGCCGAGCTCAACACAACAAGCGCGTTAGCCGACTACGCCACCGAGGCGGGTTATTTTGAGAGTAGTGGGGTCATTAAAATGTTGATTTACAAAATGTCTCAGCTTAAACTAATCATAGGGTCTTCAAAGTAATTTAAATCTATGTTGGCTGAACCCATCTCAGATTCATTTGTTTATTTAACTCTCAAGTGGAACTACACCCATTGCAGCGCCCTGACCCCTTCTCGTGCGTGTCACAATTTGGGAGTTTATAATGGTGTTGGATATTTTATGACTACTAGAGACCAAAGTTAGTCTATTTGCCTTTTCCTTCCAATGAACGTAAATTGGGTTAAAGACAGTGGGAGTAGTGACAGACATCTTGGAAGGGAATGGCATGCCGTTGTATAAAATAAGTTCAACTTTTTCTCAAATGACAAATTTGAAAGTGTGTCCCTTGCCACTGTGTGGCGTAGAACTCAAATTATGAAAAATATTTTATCTGAAAACATAACCCATTTCATTTCTGAAGCTCTATAAAAGTATCTAGTGATTAACAGTATATGACCCCATGACTCATGTAGCAGAAAGCAAAGGAAATGGGAGGGAATGAAAACAAAGAAACTGAGAGGGAATGAAAACAAAGGAATTGAGAGGGAATGGAAACAAAGAAATGCAAACAACAGGAATAGAAAACACCAAAGGGTCAGATGGTGACGGATCATAGAGAGGTTCTTACGATTTGGGAAATATACATATGCAGGACAAGGAAACCTGGATATTGAAGAAGATGAAGAGGTAGAGGAAGACAAAAAGGACATGAGAATAAGGAAAGCTGCTGGAGATGATGACCAGCTGACCTTCTGAAGGAACCAGGAAACAACGCATTAAATACTGTAACAAAACTTATAAATAGGATTTAATAAGCAGGATAATGGTCCAGGACTTTCTAGACGTAACCATGGGGGCTCCAAAGAAGAAGAAGCAAGCCTGGTAATGCAGGGATTACAGGACCATCAGCCTCTTCTCTCTGGTGGGGAAGATGATGGTGAGAATACTCAACAAGCGAATGGAACAGAAGATATAAAGTGTGATGGAAGGAGACGAATTTGGATTCAGAAAAGGAACCAAAGATGCCAAAAGTATCCTGAGAATAGTTTCAGAGAAAGTGCTGGAAATCGAGAATGAGATCTTAGTTGTTTTCATCAAATAGTGAAAGGCGTTTGATACAGTGAAGTGGAAGAAACTGATGGAAATTTTCAAGAAGATCACAACAACTGTAGGGACAGAAGGCCTGTACCTGGGACGAGTGAAGGTGAGGCTGAACGACGGAGAGACCAACAACGTAGAGATAGTGAGAGGAGTTAGACATGGATGTTGTTTGTCACCCAGTCTGTTCAACTTGTGGGGAGAGTGGCTGGTCAGGGAAGCCCTAGAGGGGTATGACAATTTCAGGATAGAAGGACGGGTCATCAACACCGTAAAATATGCAGATGATTTAGCATTGCCGGTTAAAAATAAAGAGGAGTTGCAGGAAATAATGGACTGGCTAGCGGAGAGAAGAAGATATGCTATGGAGATCAACAGTGAGAAGTCAAAAGTGATGGTGATTTCAAAAAATGAAGAACCGCTGAAAATAAAAATCGGAAACCAGGAATTGGAAAACATAGGGCAGTTAAAGTACCTGGGAAGTCTCCTGACAAAGTATTACTACTGCACTAAAAGACAAAAGGTCGAGGATTGCCATAGCCAAGGAAGATTTCAACAAGAAGAGGTTACTGCTGACCAGTTTGGAACTGAGGAAGAAACTGATGACATGCTACATTTGGAGCATCGCACTGTATGGAGCAGAGACTTGGACTCTTCGGAAGATGGAAAAGAAATACTTGGAGAGCTATGAAATGTGGTGCTGGAGAAGTCTTGATAGCATGAGGTGGACAGACAGGGTGACAAACGAAGAAGTCCTAAGAAGAGTGGGTGAGAAAAGAACCATTTTGGATGCGATTCTTCAGAGCCAAGGAAACTGGATAAGACACATCCTTAGGAGGAACTGTCTTCTGCACGACGTCATAGAAGTAGACATTGAGAGAAAGAGGAGCTTACGAGGAAGGAGGATTCAAATACTAGACAACTTGAAGGAGAGAAGAAAATTCTGGGAGCTGAAGGAGGAGGCAAAGCATTGGTGACAAAAGGAATGGACCTGTCGTAAGACAGAACACTTAATAATAAGAATCCACTCCCGTTGATTAAATCACACCTAAAACAGAAAAAATAAATGTTTTACTTCATCTACCACGGGCCCCTTGCGGGTCCATCCTGGTCAGCAATCGCCGACATGGCCAGGCTCGCACTGACAAGACCAACAAAAACTGGCAGAGACTGGGTTACCAATACCCAACAAGGGTCACTAGAGGCATTATTGATCACATTGTAGTTTCCCAATACTCTCCCTCGTTCAACAAATGTTTATGCATTTCCTCCAAACTCCCTTGGTCCCTCAAACTCCCTTCGTTTATTTTGTTGTTGACATACATCTCAGTTTCCACACCTTAAACTCATTTAAGGAAAGCACATTTTAAGAGAATACACCAATAGGTACCCAAATGAGATTCAAAATAAATATCATTTTGAATTTCATACTTAAAGAAAATATTAATTTTGACTTTTAATTTGACAGCTGTAGTATAGGAGTTAAAACATACACATTAAATAATGATGTTTGTGTCCATTCTGAGTTGGATTTAAAATTATGCATTAGTTCAAAACTAGAGCAAACCGTTGTCCCCATTGCAATACTATTTTTTATGGAAAAAAATAGAAATACATCCATGTTTAAATTTAAAATGAAAATAATTTACGAATCTGACTTTTGTTAAATGCAAGTAATAAACAGGAAACGAAATAAAATAAGTATTTTATGTTTGTTACAAGTTTAAAACTAAGGGGGAACCGGATTATTAAAATCTTGATAACTTGATAATTTTTAACAAATGAATGTGTACAATATACTTAATTAACCAAATTACTTACATTTTTTACTTTATCCTCGTGTCCTAGCTCCTGCAATACATATCTGAAAAATAAATAATAGTACCATAAATGATAGTACCAATGTTCTTTAAAGAAGATTGGAAATAATTTTACAACATCAATGTTAGTAAACAAGAAGAACTTTTATTGTGAGTAATGGTTTATCCTTGTCAAAGCCAAATAATGTTTGTCCTTGAATTTTAAACTATAGTTATGGATAGCGTAAAGATTGAACCAATTGAGGGGAAAAGTGACTTGTTAATGTTTGATCATATCAAGTAACTAAAGCAGTCTAAATTTATAATCATCCATTTGTTTAGGATTAGCTATCCAGTTTACAGTTTTTGTATATTTAGATTTATTTGATAAATTCATAGTTTCTATATACACCATAATATGGTAGCCTCTCTGTTAACACATGATGGAACCAAAAGAGACAAGAGCTGTCATTAGATGCCAATTGGCGTCGGAAACAACAAACTACTCTTCGTTTCTTCCCTTTGTTTAGGAAGTATCAAGTTGTCACATCTACTGTGTCTGTAACGTTCTTTTACCAGATCCTAGCTTGAAGCAATTAGCCATTTCTAATAGTAGTTCTAGACCTTTTCTTCCGTTGTTAAATTTCATGTCATTTGAATTTGACTTCAACTATTAGATATAGGTGGTTAGTAAATTTGACATTTCAGAGATTATAAATACGTGTTTAGTTCTGCATTTTTAATAACATTATTTATTAAATAATACTATATAGACTAGTGAAAGTCCAAAAATGGGCAGGAAATGAATCTAAAATTGCCCTAAATATGAAAAATTATAATTTTCAAATCAATGTCTCATAAAAAGTGTCTACTTGAAAATTGCACCAAACCCTTTAAGCAAAAAATATGACTTTTAATCAATATTGTTGTCCTATTCCCCAGTAATTTGTATCTTTTCTCTAGTTTGACTAGTCACCACCATGTTAACGCACTGCCCACCTCGGCAAGCCTCTAGTGGGTGTCTTGTCATGTTGTTTAAAATGCTGATGAGAATGGAGTAGTCTCATTTCATTTAGATTAAAAGCTTATTAAAGGGATATTTTTGAGGGTGAGTGTCCTATTCCAACCTTTTTTTTTAGTAAAATCGCCGTGATTTCAATTATTTTGGAGCTTGTTATAAGTGCACCAATGCTAAAAAAATGTTAAGTAGGAAAATTATATAATTATGTTAAACTAACTACACAGAGAAGTGAAGAGACGAACCAAATTAATCAAGTGTCAATATGGGAAACTTTAACAAATATCTCCAAATGTTCACTTTTGGCAAAACACATGCATTTAAAAAGAAGGTGTACATTGAAGAGTAAGAATTTGATTGACGGTTGAAAGAGGTGTCAAGTGGAGCAATCTCTATCCAAAGATAAAGAAGAATCAATCCTCTATATTCCACTTCCACAATTAGTGGATCAGAGCTTTTATCTGAAAATGTGAATACACTTGAATTAATCAAATTAACACACATTTTGTCAGATACCTCTGATTTCTGTAGTTATACTCTTTCACCCCCTCAAACCAAGAGGAAGACAAATTACCAACTTTGCTATAGTAGCAGACAAAAATGTGCAATGTAGTGAGTTGTGTTTACTTAACAACCTAATATGTTAAATTGCACTTATTTTGTATAGTTCCAAAACACTTAAAATACTTTCAAGTTTAATTATTGTGTGGATTGATATTAGCTGATTCAACATGGTAAAAAGTTTTACAGCATGCGTTACATAATGCAGGCATCTCTAAAATTGTTAATACATGCAACAACAAACAATATCTACTAAAGTTAAAATAACTACTGATTTGAGTAAGAAAAATACTAGTTTACAAAGCGAACCAAACATTTATCTAAAATACTTATTCAGCCTGTAAAAATAATGCAATATTAAAGACTAAGTGCTTGAAAAGAACTTTTCTAGTGTCACACTTCTTAGCTTGAACTTTAGTGGGTTAGTTTAAATGAGGCTTTAATGAAGATTTTCTTGGAATATTATTTTAAGTTATGGTTATACTTTTGAACATCAACCTTTGAGATTAGAATTAAAAATTGTAAAAATTAGAGTATAGTAGAGTTGTGATCATCTGTCCAAGGTGGTGACACAATTTACATTCAGTCGTCAAGTGGTAGAGTATCGGAGTGACTCGTATTTTCTGAGTTTTTTGTTAACCTCATATAATCATAACTCTATTGAGGATCTGTTGGTGTAGTGCGTCGATGCGATCCAACTGATGGTCATGCGTTATGCAGAGTATGTTGTGTTGCGTGTCTGCATGCCTTGAGTTAAGCAGCAAAGAATACTGAAAGTCAGCACTGAAGAGAGGAGAGGTCAAGTTTTGAAAAATTAAACAGCTTTTCCATTATTTTATGGTTGTTATTTTGTAGTATCCATCTTACTACCTGTTCAGATTATATGCATGTATAACAATTAATCTAATAGTTTAGGGAGGAGAAAGAGTATTTTAGAGTAATGTATCCACACTCGTGTGGAATAAGAGCGGGAAAACATTTAGGAAAAAACATTCTTCAGTAGAAGAGACCAGGATTTGTGCCCCAATTTCCCAGTCACCGGCAAGCCAGTCTAACAGTGTACCCCACTGGGTAACTGAAGTAGGTGTACACTTTAAGCTATTTGATCATTTAACTATTGTGTCCTTTGGACAGATAGTTTGCAGTTCTAAGACCAATATCATTGTTGGTGAACAATCATAGTAAGGTGTTACTAGAAATATCTTAATAAAACGGTTAAGTTGGGTTATTATTATGATTATTAGCACCGCGCCTTACTACCCGTTCGGGTTATACGCACTTACGCTAATGTGTAATGGTAGGGTGATTGTGAGATGAAATGGAGGACCTACAGTTTAGCATGGAATCCGAACCACGGTGGAGGCCTGGCATTCCCCACATTCACAAGATGTCTTGTCATAGGTGAAGGAAGGATTTGGTAATCAGATAAATCTTTGCCGGGACCGAGGATTGAACCCCGGCCGCCAGCATAGAAGTCTGACACCTTACCCCTAGACCGCCAGGTCACCGACAAGTTGGGTTATTAAAGTTTGAAGACTGCTAGTAATCAGGAGACCCAAGGCAGATGTATATAGGCAATATTTCTTACTATGCTTTCACAAAAAGGTGGATATGTTATATGTTGTCATGAATCCTGAGAGTACTGACACTCAGAGGCATATACCGAACCTATTATACCTATCATCTTCAATCGTGACACTAATACCTATGTAAAATACCAATTAACCAATCATGCATACATAATGATTACATACTTAAGATGCATTTCCATGCACTAAGAAAATCAAAACTGCTCTTCAGTACTGAGAGGAAAATGACATTTAATCCTTCAAAGTGGTTTTTGTTTCGACAGAGACAGATATCTTAAAATACACATAATAAATAGAATAAAATATTCAGTTGAAAATGATAAGTGCAAACTATTTTGAATCAAAGTGTTAGGTCGCAAGGTGTTATTCTAGTTGAATTTTTGAATGCAACAACAATTTAAGAAGTATAAATGAAGATCTATAAAATGACACTACTGAATTTATTATAAATAGATTTTAAATAAAATAATTAAAGATTACACAAATTAATCTACTCAATTACATGCAGTTTTTGATACAATTTCAGATATAAAGGGTGTTTCAGGAGAAATAATAAATGTGTTGGGAGGTTGTATTATTAATTATTCAGAGTAAAAAAGGTTATATAAATATGTGTCCAACTCTTAATGGCTGCCTCCATGATATATCTGTTTGAAACTAGCACATAAAACACCATTATGAGAGGTATTAAAGACAGATCAATGGCTTGTTGTTTGTGTTTATTATTGGTTTAAATGATAGAAGATACACTTAATTTACAGTTCATAATAAACCATCAGAAACCAGAGTGCACTTTGTAACTTGTGTGGTAATAAATAGCACTTGTTTATCAAGGTAGACTATCCATAATGCGAGTGTGTATTTACCTTTTCTTTGTATAATTCCCTTTTCACTATCCACACAAACCATAATATAAAGGAGTAAGGTGTGGAGACCATATTAACTGATAAACAGGATCACCGCGACTCATCCGGCCGGCATTCAGGGAAACTTTGGTTTAGATATCGTCTCTCCACTCAGACTACAAAGTAATCGAGATTGTACGTGGGCTCTGTAAGACAATTATGTAACACAACAGGCCCAATCACCTGACCCTCGACTATATCGTACATGTTTATAGAGAAGCAATTTTCAAAATTTGTTGATACAGTAGCATGTGATGCGAGTCGTGGGTGTAGTTTCTTTGTGATGTATTCACTGTTGAAACCAAATAAGAAGAATAAATGAATAGAATGGGTGAGATGCTTTTATGTAGATCGCTGTAAAACTTTGTTGTTAAACCTACATCCTATTAAGCTGTCCATTTTCTTTTTTGTCTACTCTTGAAAAGTGCTGATAGATTTGTCAATGGCTTCCTAAACATAATTATTATTCCTGTTGTAGTATATATTGTGTTGTGGATCCCAAAATGTAGGGTACTTTTCGTAATCCCGAGGAACTTTCCAATGTTCCATTTGATTGTTGAACCGTGGAGACCCATACAGAGATGATATTATATGTCAACACACAATGCAACCGTACAAATAACAACATAGAATGTTCACAGTGAGCACATTCGTGCAACTTGTTGATTTCTGAGCACATGCACTTCACCGACAACCGACAGATAGCGTGCACATGCTCATTCAGTGTGGCAAAGCACGTCCACATTTGCACGTTGTTTCTTGTTAGCGCATACTTATACGGCTAGTGTGGGCTGAACGCCCAACTCTGTGGTCAGAAAACTGTCGACTGTGCTCTTTACAAGCAGCAACACTTCCATTGCAAAAACAGTAGATAAACAGGATATCAGTATGTGCAGCATTCTTAACGACACATGTAACACCAGACAGTGTCAGGTTGGTCACATAGGATTCTGAAAGCTGCACACCAGTCATCTAACAGCTGTATCCCCCCCACATTCATTGAGAATTGAACTCATGTTTCTATCAATCTCTTTACTCAAAATAATCAATACTATAACTTCCCAAAATATTTACTATTCTTCTGTAGAAGGAAATTATACTGCGTTTAGTTTTGAGTTGACAATATAAAATGTAAGATTGTGTTTCTTTGTCATATTTTAGAGCGTACCTATTGTATTGAGATATGTTTGTGGCAATGCCACCAAAACTAGACGCTATGGTGTTAAATTCAACTTGCTTTATGCCAAAGTTGGCAGCACTATCTGCGAAGTAGTCGGAACGAAAAAGACCCAGTTGAAATGTCTGCTGAAACAAAAACCAACTCTTAGCAAAATTAACGATGAGAAAGTTGTGGTGTATGGAGGAGAAAGTTGTGGTATTAGGAGGAGAAAGTGGCAGGATATGGATGATGACACGGGTCGGGTTCGACACGGAAACAGTAATTAGTTCACATACTCTTGCTAGAGAAACTTCAGTCTCCAAGTTACGTTTGAACATATGCTCCAATTATACACAGTGCTCGATCCCGTCTATGTCCTGGAGGGTAACACTTCTATGTCCTGGAGGGTAACACTTCTATGTCCTGGAGGGTAACACTTCTATGTCCTGGAGGCTAACACTTCTATGTCCTGGAGGGTAACACTTCTATGTCCTGGAGGCTAACACTTCTATGTCCTGGAGGGTAACACTTCTTGGGCCGACAGGGAGAATTTTCATCTTGAGGAAATAGATATATCTAGGTGATAAAAACTTGATTGATTAAGTCGGAGTGCTAGTGAGAGCGAGTTTAGGGCAGTATTTTTGCAGTTTTTATAGCACAAACATCTTTTGGCCAAAATAAATCAAATATTTCTTCTTTAGAAACATAGAGTTTGGTTTTCTGCACATGCTAATATCAACAGTTGTTGAATATCTGTCATGAGCATGAGAGCATTTGGTGACAAATTTTTTAAATGAAGAGAAAAGTTTGTCATTAAATTCCATGGCACCTTTGACAGATATTCAGCAACTGTTGATATTAGCATGTGCAGAAAACAAAACTCTATGTTTCTATAGAAGTAATATTTGATTTATTTTGGCCAAAAGATGTTTGTGCTATAAAAACTGCAAAAATACTGCCCTAAACTCACGCTCCCTAGCACTCTACCTCAAGGATTAAAATAACATTATAAAAATTAAATTGTGGCATTTATTTTAACTGCCATCCAAATATGAAGGATGGCAGCTTTGTGATTTCAGTGTAGAGTGGAGACTACACCTCTAACAAAAAGTGGTCTGTTCGTATATCAACCTAATGTATGCTTTTACAAAATCTCTCTTTATTTTGTAT
>CABFVX010010831.1:0-12685 GCA_902151425.1 Timema shepardi | reverse complement strand
TTCTGCGATGTTTCATAATCCCGGAAACTGTGCCAGAAATAGGCAATATTTTTGCACTTTATTCAGCCCTTCCATCCCACCTTAACGGCCGGGGATTGGATGCTGTACTTGTCCTAGTCTTAAGTTAGATTATAAGTCACATGAAGCTACAACAGGCCTAGCCAGCCAGTAGTGGAAAATATATGGCTTGAATAAAAAATTGACCCAGGCCACAGGCTGGAAATGGTAATGGATGTAAAAGCATTAATATTGACCTATCTCTTTAAATGTACTGGAAAAGAGAGGGGGAAGGCTATACATTTTTAAAGAATAAATATTTTTGGTGTTAGATAATAAGAAGCATCTTGCGTTTCTTGAAAATTTCCAAGACAAAAGTTTAATGTGTTTGGTCATATAAGAACTCACTTCTTTTGACTGTGATTTGCACAATTTCTTGACTAGATGATTCTGTTATTTATTTCTTGGCTAAAGGATCTCTTTAAAAGTATATTTAAAGATAATGTGTTAAACCTAATCACTTATAAACAACTACTTCTGAAGCCAAGGGTTCTTTGAAATCTTGGTTGCAATGGTACATACAATTCACATTCTAATACCAGACTTGGATAAAATAAGTTATGAAAGATTATTTTGACATCTCAAATGGACAACCAACACACAGTTCCAAAGTGTAAATCCTAGCCCCCACACATCAAATATGTTCTAGACCCAAAATATCTATGTAGGTGTTGAATACATTAATTCATGTTTTATTATAATCTTAAAAGAGTAATATACCTCTATTTAAATTGTTATATTATGCTTTACACATGTCTATAAAATTCCAAAATAATTAGTTTTGTAAAAACATATATGACAGCATCAATAAAACAAGGGTTCCCAAAAATACACAACAAAACATAACCTGTTAGCCAGTATCAAAAACGCACAGAATTTAGTGTCATTCTTGTAAAGACATGTTTGAATTCGTAAAGACTTGGTGATCATAAAGTGATCAACCAAGCTCAATTTTGACCAGAAAAAAAATTCTAACATCTTCTTGTTAGTAATCGCTAAAACCTTTTGCTTCATGCTCATAATATTTCATCTTTACACAGATAAAAAAATTCTTAATCCCAAACCAATTGTGAACTATAAAGTTGTAGCGAGGTAATTCCTTTTCCTTCAACCAATTTATTGTTTGGTAATAAATTTTTTGAATTAATAACTGAAATATTCTTCTCTTGTGTGAGGTGACACAGGCTTTCATTCAATCAAATGTTTAAGTTTCTTTTGTCAAGGTCCAAAACTAGCATTTTTCTAACAAAGTTTTCCCTAATAAAACTCACTTTAAGTGTATCCCCGCCGCTTACAACAAGGAATAATAAAATCTAATACTTACATAACTACTTCCCCTCTTTAGTTAATAGTTTTGGTATATTTTACCTTTTTATTTGTCATATTTAGTTTTAAGGTTAAGTTGACAGGAAAATCTTGAGAAAAACTTGTTTTTTTTAAGGTAGCTTCAGATTGTTAGCCTTGAACTGTGACAGTGACTTATCATACACAATACATCGGTTGTATTTTTTCTACAATAAGATAAAAGCGTGTTTCTATTTCCTTTGAAATCCGTTTTCTTCCTTACATTTATTAGAAAACATATTATTTAATCATACTTATAGGCCTCTCAAAACAAATAGAAGCTGTATTTATCATTGAGGACAAATAATATTAGAGTGCACCTGAACCAGTTTATTACTTCAATTGTTCACACATAATTTTGAAGAACTGTCACATATAGGAATGTGGTATTGAAGTAAAACAGTAAGTATCGGTATCTTTTTTTTTACAAGATGCTTTTTTGCTATCCAACTTCTTAAAAACTTCCATAATTACTTACTTCTGGGAGGTGCCATTTTTTAACCACATTCAATGTTTATATACTATATTGTGAGAAATTATTAACTATTGACAAACAAGAGAAGAATTGAGGTCCTGACCTGCTCATCTGCTTAAAAACTGCATATAAACTTTTCTGCATCAGCTGAGCTTCTTTTGTTTAGTTTGTGATAACCTGCTGAATGATAAAGGAAGGGGCGGTAGAATGGCTCATTGATTAAGGAAGGAGTAGTAGACTGGTCACCACTCGCCCCTCATGTGGCTTGTATAGATAAACAAAGCTGAAAGAACATATATTTATGATGAGCTAAAAGAGATTGAATGCTGGAGTTGCAGAAAATGAATGAGAATTGAGAAATATTGTCATTTGTTCTTCCTACAAAGTCCACCCTAGTAAACATTTAGTCCCAGAATGAGTGAAGATAACAAAAAAGTTTTTTTTTATACCGATCCGATACCCAGAGTGTAAAAGTATCTGAAAAAAGCATTGAGTAAAAAACTAGTATCGAAAGGAAAATATCGATATTATTCAAGTATTGATACTTTTGTCACATCCCTAGTCACATACACGGTACTAAAAGTAAAGGTAGCCAGCTATTATAACCATTTTTGTGTCACATTGCAATATTATATTTTTAATTATATTTTCAGATTCAACCATTTTTTAAGAACAATTGTAAGGATATAATCGCATTGTTTCAGTCTAGTAAAATATCATGTAAAATTTAGCAAAGTTGTGTACTTGTGGCTTCAAAATCAAGAATACTTCTGATTAATGCTGTTCACATTGATATAAAAAGCTAACCTGCTCAGTATCACGAATATGCAGCCTAGTAGCACTGCCGTAAGGAATTTCCTCTCCGTCTGGAAGTGCAATGTTGGGTGGTAGATCCAGTTCCAAGTCAGTGTGTACCGAGTGCAGACGTACGGCGCGATCCCTCTGCGCCGCCTCTTCGTTGCTCAGCATCTTTAACAAAAAAACAAACTGTATAATATACCCCTTATATTGTGTAACAGTGGTTGTAAATGTATTGTACGCTTAAAGAGAAACCCTGAACAATCTCATGGTTCAAAAAACTATCGATATTATTGAGCATAGATAATATTTAGCTACAGTAATGTTTTATGGAGAGTGAGCCAAACTTTATTTTGGGTAGTATATATTCAATTATTAAGAAGTACTCTTTATCCCAACTTTATTATCAATGGACACAGCTGACATACATACAAGTTACTAAATCTACTTTCATATATTCACATGTCAAATCATGTGATTTGCAGCTGTCGCTTTTAATAGAAATGTCAATATCTATAAAATAATACTAATAATATAGTAAAATGTTATTAATGTGAACAGAAAAAAATATGTTTGTATTTTCTAAATGTCCATTTGTAAGAAAATCAAGGTAAACTTATACCATACTCGTAGTTGAGAAAGTTATTTTTTGGTAAAGGAATTGGTGCTTTGTAAAAATATCTTTTCTTTAGTGCTGAGTTTTATTTTGTGCTCATATATTTTTTATATAAGAAATATTTTGGGTTTGAATTATTTTCAAGATTCCTTCCTAGACCTAAAATTTGAACCTCTGCTAAGGAATATATAATTTTATATATTAATAATCGATACAACTATAATGGTTAGTAAGGATATAATGAAGGATATAACTAGTAATAATATGTGTGTGTTCCAAAGTTGGAAAGTCAGGCACATTCAAGGCATAAAACTTGTATCCAACCAATTTAACAACATATTCTTGGAAAGTATTGTAAGAAAACTACACTGTCCTCACAAGATCCAAAATACAGGGCCAAATTAAACCATAAAATTGATATAAATTTGAAGATTGTTTTATAATACTAGAAATTGATGTTAACTATTTGAAACACTTGATAAATATGTTTGTAATGAGTCCATCCTTTGTGAATATGAAAATACAGACAGGGCCATAATCATGATATATTTTTATATAAGATTCGGAGTGGGTAGATGTAAGAGAGGGTTTAATGGATTAGGTGGGGGAGGGCTTTAGGTCGCTTGTAAAGTTAAATACACCAACAGGAGCTAAAAGACATATAGAGCAGGCCATAGTGGCTCATGAATACTGAAAACCTTTCGGGCGCAGTTTCTCTTTTGATTCATATTCATGACACCTTATACAATGTAAAAACACAGGTTGCCACCATTTCTTGTGGTCAGGCTTCCTTTGCGCCACCACTGAAAATGGCGAACGGGCCAGGTCTCATTGACATAATTATTTCAGTAACCGCTCATTCAATTTCAATAATTCTTTTTTTTTAACCAGGATCATAAAATATTCGTTAAAATTCGTTATTATACATTTTTGGATATCTTCTCTCATTGTGCTCTTAAAATGGAAAAAAACTTGTTAATTTTTGGTAAAATAAATAAATGCGGAATTATTCAATTTGCATGAATATTTGTTTAAGTTGCACTAATAATTATAACAAATTAAGTTGAGCTAAGTAAACAAAAATAATGTTATGATTCCAAGCTATTGTGACAGAAGAGAAACCCAATCCCCTCCCATGACTGAGTTGTGGGGCCTCTCCATGTGCGTGCATCAGTCACCATTTAAGAACCAGCTACACGCGTCCGCACCACACCACACCGCACAGCATTTTTCCGGTGGAATGCTATCCATGTTTTTAAATGCAAGTGGCTACACGAGTCCGCACCCGGCGCGGACGTATCGTCGAAAGAGCATTGCTCCGCACTTTTGCGGACCGTGTAGCCACCTACCACCGGAAATAAATGTCCAGGAGCTTCCGAAGATAATTGAACAACCAACATTCTTCTTCTTAATTATTAGTTAACTTAAAACTTTATTCTTCGTAACTAATAGCTAACTTAATTTTATGAAAATAGTTGAAAATCTATACGAGTAAAAATAAAATTACAAACTTATTTTGTAATAAAACTAAGTCTGTAAAGAATATAAAAAGGTTTTCTTTTTTTAGTTATAATAATAAAGTGAATAAGTTAAAAATCCCAGGCCCACGAGATGTTATTGTAAATACATTCACTTTAGGGAGATAAGGCTACAGACATACAAAGTGATCAAGTAGAGGCTCTTTATCAAGTAATTTTTATTGAAACATTAGATCAATGGACAAGACATTGCTGCCCCTATCAATAACCTTATCGCCAACAAATGTTTTATTAATCACTGTCGTCTGCAATCCATGGGGTTCAACTATCGCCACCTGGAGTGCTTATCTCGAAACACTGATCACTAATACTGTACCGATCACCACTTCTTAAAGCTACGCCCACAATAGCCTAAAAAAAGGATGGACGGAAACTATAGGGAATTTAATATTACAAAAAATATGAACATTTGCAAGTTTAAGAAAAATTTGAATTATTTATTCAAGGCAAAACAACAGTGGTAAAAAAAAATAATACATGGTGTCACAAGGCAAGCTGAAGAGGGTTGAAAAACATATAAATATGGCAGAGACTTCTCTTGCGCAGTACATTTGAGAATATATTTCACAATCTCAAGGTAAATTATTCATTTATAAGAATTAGTCTGGAAGAGACCCAATAACAATCAAAAATCGTTAGCATAGTAATAAAGAGCTTAAACAGACTCTTTTAAACGGTTAACAACGTACCTGAATCACCATTGTGAATTCTGACTAAACAAATACTTTAAACCATTAACCTTTTGAATCCTTACTATAGTAATAAAGAGCTCAAGGAGGCTCTTTTAAACGGTTAACAAACGCGCCTGTATCACCATTGTGAATTCAGACTAAACAAATTTAAATTTCCATTCTGTTATTTGTAAAATACACAAAGGTTTGACTTCCCAATACAGCTCAAACTTCTGTGGGAAGATTCCGACACGTTAACACTTAACATTATAACATAAAACAAAGTAATATTACATTAGAATACTTGCAATTTCTCACTAAACGAATCGGTAAATATTAAAGTTAAAAAACTTATAAACCAACAAAAATGAATTACTTTAATATTTTCTTCAAAGAAAATGCATCTACAAAATATTTCCCATGAAAGAAACATCAAATTTTAGGTGACCTGGCGGTCTAGGGGTAAGGTGTCAGACTTCTGTGCTGGCGGACGGGGTTCAATCCTCGGTCCCGGCACAGATTTATCTGNAGGTGTCAGACTTCTGTGCTGGCGGACGGGGTTCAATCCTCGGTCCCGGCACAGATTTATCTGATTACCAAACCCTTCCTTCACCTCTGACAAGACATCTTGTGAACGTGGGGAATGCCAGGCCTCCTCCGTGGTTCAGATTCCACGTTTAACTGTAGGTCCTCCATTTCATCTCTCAATCACCCTACCATTACACATTAGCGTAAGTGCGTATAACCCGAACGGGTAGTAAGACGCGGTGCTAATAATAATAATAATAATAAAATTTTAAAGTTCAAACAATTATTGGTAACCACAGAGCAATACCAATTATACTTAAACTAAATATTCCAAACTAGAAAATAAATCAAAAGTGGCTACCTATTATCATCATCTCTAAAAATTACAGAGACTAGCGCCCAAGCGGCAAAAGAAAACATTGAGGCTTTCAAAAATAAATATACTAGTGAGAAATTACAGACGCCTACACTGAACGATTTCAATTACATAATTAATCTAAGTGTTCAAAACGCTCAAACATATTCAAGGTAGTTTGAATTTTAAATAATTATTTAAAATATATACATTTATATATTTCCATCCTGGAGTAATAATGTTCAAGTCCAGACAAGAGCCTCTCGTTGGATATAATAGTCCACTATGCTAGCTGATTATTTCCAAGTCCAGAACAGGACCTCTCGTGGAAGGGTCGGATGTAATAGTTAACCATATTTGCCGAGTTCCCTCGTTATATAGGTCTAGTTGTTAGGTAAAGAGTTGGGAGTTTTCATATTAAAATTACAACGCCACACGGCTAACATCACTCTCTTGTTAGCAGTTGCCAAACTTGGCTCTACACCAAGTCACGTACACCAGGTATCTGGAGAGTTGGCATTTAAACTTGGCTCGTTCCTAAAACAAGTATGCCGGACATCTTGTGAGTTGGCTGTTGAATCTAAGTACGCCCATCCAGTCACGTACACAAGCCACTTGAAGAGTCTGCAGTTCAAGATTGTGAGTGGCCCATTTATAGCCCAGCCGGGCCAATCAGTGCATTTCTGGATCATGTTGTTGCTGCATCATTCATAGCTTGTTAGGACTTCTCTTCATTTTAGAATTTGATCGAACAGGTTGGTCATGGACTTGTACTAATCCAGAAGACACAATGTGTAAGTAAAGCACATATATTATACATATTAAATTTTTTAGTCTTCGATATTGCAGGATGTCTATGAGTATTGGCACTATTCGGAGTGGATAGTATTTAAGTAAACTAGCTAGTCTTGCTAGTGTTACTATTGCAGGATGTCTATATGGATTGGATTATTTGGGGCGGGTAGAACTAATATAGCATTAGTTAGTATTGCTAATGTTACAATACTTTTGAGCAGCGTTGCCAACTTTACGATCTGTATACTACTTGTAATATAATTTCAACCGCTGTACAAAATCCTGGGGATCTAGTTTATTGTAACAGTAATATACATTATCAGTCATTAAAAAAAATACTTAGCTGATTGATCAATGTTGTCTAAGCTTAGTGCTTTACAATAAAAATTCTTTTTCTCTTTTTTTCCTCCTCTTCCTGAAGACCAAAAAGAAGAAATTCTTCATCACTGCTGAAGCTCTAACAGGTAGAACATTGTTCTTCGAATGGCTTCTACAACATTACTTTCGATGGCAAGAGTGCTGTGGCACGCGCATTCATTCGGCTCTCGGACTAGAAAATGCGGAGTGGTGAGGCTCGTGTAGCCATAGCTTTAGAATTCACGTCAAGTAGTGTTATGTCCAAATGTGTAATTTAATATCTTACTGTGTGTGCGTACGGTAGGCATACTATTAATATTTAATATGTCTATTCCAATGGTTCTAGTCAAAAGGAAACATTCAGATAACTTTAACGTTAGTATTTTTTGTAATGAGGTGGAAACCTAATACTTAAGCCTAAAGCAGAAACATACTTAATCGCCCAGCATGCATCAGAACGGCGTTAAGGTGTTTAGAAACGATTCTTTGAAAGATTTCACCCGAATAAACAAAACCAATCATTATCGTGGCACAAATTGTCTCGCAAGTTACAAGATAGCGAAAAAAACAACTATAGGAAGTCAAGGTATGGAGAAAAATACATGTGTATTATTTGCACAGAAACAACAAACTAGGAACAAGAAGATAAATTAATTATTTTATATGAGCGGCCATAAGCCGAGAAATTGCTATAAGTATTTCGAACTAAAGCTGATGGCGTGTTTACAAAAATAGGTACTTGTGAAACAGACAATTTGTTCACACCACGAAATAAGACACCATAAGCCATGCCTTGGAAACTACAGTTACATTAGGAGGAATTTAGGAAACGAAGAGTGGACGGCTCTCACAAGCAATTCCTCGTGAACTTCTACAAGAATCACTTAATCAGTTATTAATATAAATAAGGAAAATCAATCTCAAAATGTTCCAGCTAATGTTAAAAAGAATCCATCTCTCTTCTTACATGGAGCTATTGACAACAAAGATTTTGTGAAAGAAACCTTATAGTGGCAATAATACAACACATGCAATGGCAATGGTCTTGTATCAAGAAAGCAATGACTATAACCAGATTGTAAATCTTCGAACAATAATAAGTGAGATGATTCGAAGTTTAGACATTTGACGTCATACATCACTTTCCTGTCTATTTATTATTATTATCATCATCATCACCCCGTCATCATCCCGTCTTTACTACCCGTTCGGGTTATACGCACTTACACTAAAGTGTAATGGTAGGGTGATAGTGAAATGAAATGTAGAACCTACAGTTTAACGTGGAATACGAACCACGGAGGAGGCTTGGCATTTCTCACATTCACAAGTTGTGAGCTGCGAACTATCCTGTCAAACTCTAATGGAGGTTCACCATCTGAAAACAGCACCCCTTTTTAATTCATATGTGGAGAGATGCCTCCATCACAGAGCTCTACAGACAATATCAATTCTGAGTGGTTACGTATTGTAACTATAACTGCAAATGTATTTAACACAAATAAATAAACCTGAACAAACAGCAAACTATGTCTGATATCTCTCTATAATATATTCTCTGGCCATACGGGTAGTACTAAAGTAAATTCCATGCACATCAAATGCTTTAAATCAAGATGCGTTACAAGCATTTGCCCAAGCATACATTATAATTAATTCTGTCAACCCTTTTTACGGCTCACTAATCTTAAAGGATTTTGGATACGAAGAAGAGATTAATGAACTTACGCCGAGGTATTTCACCAGAAAAGCATTGCCCAGTGACCTAATTCCACCATGTAATTGCAGGAAACGTATGACATTTAGTTGCATTTGCAAAAAAAAACCCACTTAATCCTACTATGTGCTTGTTTTGTCGAAGACTGTAAAAGTGTAGGCCTATCAGTTTATGTCTCACTTGGCTGATGGATATCATAATAATATTTTTTAATGAATAAAGTGTATGGATGTAATTATTTTACATCTTTACTGAGCAATCCATAGGTACTCATTCATTACTATACATAATTATTGTTTTCATTGTTTTAAATAATAAGTAAATGTTCCAGTGAGAAATGCTGTGGCCCACAGTAACTGATGGCAAGATTAAGATTATTTTAATATCCCCACCAAGTAAAATTATTAAATGACTGAATAATATGTGTTAGAAATGGTTTGGAAATGTTTCTTTAAGTGATAAAAGATTTAATGAAGAAATTAGTAATTTCACTTGAAGTATGAAACATTTAGTTTTTTAATAAGCATAATGATTTTGAATTATAAAAGGATAAGGAGAGGATATAAAAATGTATAATAACAATTTTTAAAGAATATTTTATGATCTTCCTGGTAATTTTTTTTTATTGAAATCGGTTGAACGGTTACTGAAATAAAGACTTCAATGGGACCTAGCCCGTCCGCCATCTTTAATGGTAGCCAAAGGGAAGCCCGACTATAAGAGTTGGTGGCAACCCGTGTTTTTACATTGTTTAAGGTGACATGAATACGAATCAAAAGAGAAACTGTGTCCGAAAGGTTTTGCATACTCATGCACCCCTTCGGCCTCGTCTAATATGACCCCAACCTTTCACTTACACTTGGTCCAGCTATGAGACCAGACCAACAATGGTCATAAAAGTCAACAAAAACTCTTACGGTGCAAAATATATTCCAATTAATTAGCTAAAATACCTATCAAAATGACTATAAACAAAAGTAAAAAGGAATTGTGCTCCATGTATTAAAAAAACCACACCTAATTGCATTGCCAGAGAGGCAGAGGCCAGAGTAGGCTTCTGCTCCATGGAGGTGTGATTAATTATGTACGGGTTTCTCACATGGGCATCATTCAAACAAGATGTTTCTCGATTGAACGACCCATACCTTCTGTTCCACCATGCATGCGAGAGAGAAAGACTGGCCTCACATTCAGCGAGTTCTCGATCTACATTCCCCAATAGCGAGTGGCCCTTCATGGCTATCTAGAGCAAGGAAGAAAAGTAGCGACAAAAATATAATATTGACACCTCTATATCGAGTGTATTAAAAGCGTAATACTATTTAAAAATGGTTTGTGTACTTTCCACAATCGAGCCAATTTATTTTTCTCCCTTCGCCCGCCTCTGTTTGGTGAAACAAGGAGGTTTCCCAACCATTCCCGATTATCTTCCCTGGCCTAGACCACTCTGACCTCCCCAACTACTAATTAAAGCGTTCTGGCCATCCAAAGGTTTTAGTACACTATTCTGATAGACTAATAATTGATTGGAGCTGTAAATTAATATACTTACACAGTCATTACACATTAAATACTTACACAGCCAAAGCAATGGATTATACTTATACAACATTTTATCATGGGTCATGTGTCAAGCTTACATGACATTTGATCATTCATCATACAAATGCATCACACTTATATGCACTTTATCGTTGATCAGAGTCAGCCTTACCTACCGGTCTTGGGACTCTCTCTCTCTTTCACCCTTCCTATACTCTCCTTCGTCACTCTCACAATTTTTTTTACAGCGTCTTACTACTTGTTCAGGTTGTACGTACATATGATAATTACTCTAATGAGGTAGGGATGAGGAAGAAAGCATTTTAGAGGTAATCTACCCTCATGTGCATGGAAGGAGAGTGGGAAACCATTTAGTAAAAACCACCGTCAGTAGACCCCACCAGAATCCAAACCTCTTTATGGGAGATACCAGCACGCCAGCCTAAGAGTGAGGTCATAGACCACTCGGCCAGTGAAGCTGGTTTTCACCAATGATCTATCTACCAACGCTACCAACTAGTAGTGCTTTTACAAACGGTAAGTTTTCATTATTTCTCTGGGAGTTGCGCATCAATATTAGACGCACAACATATAAAAAAATTGAAGGAAAACACAAGATCATAATCTATCTTAATACATATCCAGATAGGTATAGGAAGGTAATGGGGGAAATAGAGATAAAAATGATACTAGTATGTGTAGAAATCAAACCCTGAACTTTATATCTCTATAATGATAAAGGATAATAGTATGGATAGGTGCACCTTGACCTTAGCATATCAATACATATAGAAAGTATCTTAGTGAAGGAAACCCTGAACTTAGCATATTCATACATGTATAGAAAGGTGGAACATATCACGGAGAAAGGAACCTTGAAATTAGCATATTCATACATAAACATAAAGGTAGAAAATTTAATGAAGAAGGAGACTTTGAACGTAAAACATTCATACAAGTAATGTATGAGTGTAGAGAATAACATGGCGAGAGGGTCTTTGATCATGGCATGTCCATACGTGGATAGGAAGTTAAATAAAAAATACGGCATGAAATTTTGAACTTAGCATATACATTTAAGTAGAGGAATATAGGGCATATCACGGCGAAGGGAACATTGAACCTAACGTGTTCATACATATATAGGCAGGTGGAAAAAGAAAAGAGCCTTGGACTTAAGATACTTCTTCTCTCTTGTTAAGGCGAGTTGACCACTTCAGAATAATGCATAGTTATGGTCGACAATGTTCAAGTATAAATGCCGTAAGATACATGGCTTTGACGAGAGAAAGATAATAAAGTGCAAATGTCGTGTGGATTTTATTTATGACTTTGGTCAATGGCCTATGACGATGCGTGGGTATGATCAATGATATATTTTCAAGTAGAAACACAGCACAAACTATAAGGGCTCGACTCAATTAACAATGATCAAGTACAAACAAAGAATACAAATATGACTGGCTATAATCAATGAACAATGATAAAAGTACAAAATTAATGTATAGTTAATGTTACAGCCCACTATAGTGGACTTACCACTTTTGTGGTTTTACATGACAGCTAGCAGAAGCTAGCAAATGGTATCAGTTACGCCAACATTGTCTAAAAATAACGTTTGTCACCATATTTGGAAACAATTATTATTTACTAATTACTACTATTATAATTACTAAAAATATTATCAATCACTTTTAACAATACTTCCTCAAAGATTACAGTATAATTTCTCTTTTCATAATCAAATGTAAGAAAAAAAAGCCTAGTGATTTCATTTTAGCTTTTCTTTTCATTCTTGTGGCAATGACCGGTTAAATAGAGCGTGACATTTTACATTTAATGTTATTATATTCAGATATTAATATTTTTATAGCTGCCCTCATATATCTTTA